>VYZW01011282.1:0-67811 GCA_013401315.1 Balaeniceps rex
AACAGCTTCATTAAGGTATTTGCCAAAAAAAATTGTAAAGAGAGAAGACTGCATATTGAACCACTTTAAAGTAGCAATGTTAATGACAATAAAGGTTTCTTTCCTTTAAATTATATTTACCCTGCCTTGGGAAATGTGTTGTTTGTTACCCAGCATAAACTAGCCTGTGCTATACGCTGTTTCTGCAGAAGCACGAGATTGATTTAACAAGCTGACGCTGCATCCTAGCACATACAATCTGGCTAGAGAGAAGTCTGGACAAAGATAAGACAACCCTGTAACAATTCCCATGAGACATCACAGGAGTTTGAGTGAATCAAAATCTTTCTTTTTCTGACAAAGCTTTTGTTTTCCACAGAAAAACACTCTGGCTAAGCAAAAATACAATACATACAACTTTAAAAAAAACTTCTCAATGTTCAGTAATAACTTCACCAAACTAAAGAGGAAAAATAGAACAGAACTGTTGAAGTTGGTAGTGACAAACAAAAACTATCAAGATTTTAGTTTTCCAAGCTCAGACACATATCTGTAGGTCTTTCTAGATAATTCTCCTAATCTATGAAAAACAGCTGAATTCTTACCACAATGCCAGCATTTTTTATTGCAAGTGGAAGACCAAGAAGGCCAGTTCCAATGTTTCCCTTGAGGAGGTGCATAAGTGTTTGTATAAACCTGAGAATAAAAATAGAAAAAGTCACATTAGAAGTACACTCAGATTGGTGGGGAAAAAACAAACAAAACAAAAAACAAAACCACACTCTCTATCATTCATTAACATACAGGGATAATTTGTGAACTTCAACTACTTTAAAATAGTCCAGCACATTCAAAAAATGTTCTTATTAATCTTTAGATGTGAGCTCCCTCCAATTGAACATGCAAGACTGATATTCAGTTCCTTCCTCCAGCTGGTGAATGGTTATTTGCTGTGCAATTTTACTGTGCTTCTGCCTCAGAGTCAAAATTACCAAGTTTCATCAACACTATTTTAGAATCAATAACATCCAAAACAATTACCAGCTACAAATTACAGTTCTGACGGTCAAAGTGTATCAAAAGAAAAAAAAAAAACTTTACAAGATCTTCTAATTAAACTTTAACAAACAGATTATTTCCAAAGTCTTCTGAACTTTCTTTAGGAAAAAATAAAATCAATCAAAATCTTCTTTAAACAGTGCTTGGATTTTGAGTGACCCAATCACTTTACAAATGGGCACCTTGGAATATTTTACGGCCAGTACATCGTTCGCTTCCAAAGAACAGAGAACCTACTCAAAATGGGCTGCTTTTCGGCAGAACTATGCAAAGTCCTAAAGTATAACAAGAAAACTGTACTGTGGGTGCAAGAAAACTCCTTAAGAGTTCAGCAAACTACTCATGGAAAAGAAGTTGAAGGCAATGGTTTTTAACAAGCTGATACTTAAGAGTAATACATACGTAATGCCTTCTTCATTATCAAGCTGGTAATGCTTCTCAACCGGCAGGAAATTATTTTCATGCTCCTCATCTGAGATGCCATCTGAATTTTGTTCATCAATTAAAGGTTTCATTACATCCATGTCTACACAATAGAGTTAACATAAATTAAGCATTAGAAACAAACATAGTTCAGAAGTAAAACATGACTCAAATAATTTGCCATGCCATGAAGTTTATGGGTGTTACTAACTACAAAGCTGATTTAGGCAGATAGATATGTACAGCACATGTTTGCACAGGAAATTCTCTTTTTATAGGTGCATACAGTCTCATTATTATCATCATCATCAAAATCATCATGGCCAAACACTACAGTTTTTCATTAAGAAAAACAACTTTGTATCATCCCTGTCCAGTTGAGGAAGGGAGTGACAGAGTGGCTTTGGTGGGCACCTGGCATCCAGCCAAGGTCAACCCACCACAGCCATTCAACAAATCATTAAGGTTTTTATGAAATCTTAAAGATGTCTAACCCATCAGCAGGGCACTGAAGCCAATCCTAAGCAAGAGGAACCTATAAAGAAAAATTGGAGAACAAGTGTAATATATCATATAAAGCCAAAGGCAGCTTATCCAGTTAGTTAAAATTAAAAGTCTATAGCTCAAACTCTCCTGAAAACAGCAAAGGGTCATCTGAATTTGGTGTCAATAAAGTTGAAAGCGAGTAATGAAAGCACTTGACAGAAGCAAAGACACCCAGTGAAGAGCAAAATCAGAGGTCAGAGACTCAACCAGAAAGCACACTGTAAAGCAAATTTATACTCGGTGATATTCTAATTATACAATTCAAGACAAACCTAATCATCTTTCACTACACGGCATACGGTCTATGAATTGATCAAAAGAAGGGTCAGCAAAGAAGTTCCTTCCCTCTACTCCCACAGCATTGTGTTGACTAGTTCTTGAGGATACCACGACCATCCCCTCTCAGCTCCAAGTCACTGCTGGGCTCACTCAACACTCACCAAGACCTGCGGACTCTAGTTCTGGAGTAAAAGTCCATCTCCTCAGGGGTCAGAGGAAGCAAAGTGCCAATGCTGGAAGTTTCACCCAGTGGGCAAGTGATTAGGCTCATTTTCATTTTTTAAAATATTGAGTCTAAACTAACAATCTGAGTGTTTTCACTAGGAACAAGCCAAACTACAAGTGTGCAAAGTCTGTGATCACATGAGATTCCACAACATATAAAAGAAATCATTGTTAAATTACTTTTCCAGTTTTGACTCCATCCCATTTTGTAGGATGCTGTTTGTAATGCTAAACAATAATGACAACATGCAGCAAGTAAGGTTCCTATTTAGCAGTATGAGGGGACCAGCATGACTCTTAGGACCAACAGCACTAGTGAGTATCAGCAACTGCTTAGTCAAGGGAGAAAAGTGAGTTTCTCTTCTTCCATTCCAGCCTGATACTGAAATGTTTGATATATACATACATCCACACTGTTTGCCACGCAATCAGATCACACTCAGAAGACTGAATTCTATAGACATCCCATTTCACTTTTCTCCCAACTTCCTGACCCTTCTTCTGATCACAAAGTTAGTCCTTTAAGAATGGATTTAGACATACTCAAGCATTCCCCTCATTTTTAAGTAATAAAACAAGCTATTTTTTTCCCCTCAAAAATTCATCTGCCCATGCCTAAAGCCATCTGGTAATCTAAGGGTTGTTATCACTATCCCAGCTCTGATAATTACTTAACTTACTGTTGTGTCTACAAGTGCTAAGCAACTCACTGCTTTGCAGAAACACAAAGCAAGAAAACAGCCTCTGCCCTAAAGAGTTTACAATCTAATCATCCTCAGTTCACCTACTGTGTCATTTTTTAAAGCTGGTTTTTTTTTTAAACCATTTGTCATTTTTAACTTTTCCTGTGAAGTAGTTTTGTAGCTTACTGAAGGACTGCTTCAGAGTAGGCTGTCCTTAAACAAGATTGCTTTTGAGTGTTTTTTATGGTTTATTCTGTCATCTATGTAAATACTAGTCCTCATTATTTCCGTACATTTCACAAATGCACGTGAAACATTGTACCAAATAAGCCAAAGCAAAATACACATATTTGCAATAACTGGTAGGTTTAATTGGCACTAGAAACATCTTGAAACAAACAAACAAAAATTTAAAGCGCAACAGAACAAGATTCAGTATCAAAATCTTTAACAGCAAGAAATTTTAAAGCTATTTAGAGAACTTTCAAAGAAGTTCAAGTATAAATCTATTTTTCCTAGTTATTGGTATTCCACCAAAGAAGTTACTTACTTCTTTGTCACCAAAGAACAGCACAATCAGACCGGCAAAAGGCACTGAATTTTTCTGGGTTCTACTCTAGCAGGAAAATAAAATAGCTATTTAGAAACTAATGCATAGCATTTATGTAAATTCTAGGTTACATCATAAAAAAAAAAGGTTTCTTCCCTGTGTACACTAGAGATGTACACAATTCAATTCTTATTTTCCACTCTACTGTTACAAAATAAATAGAACAAAAATGTTTACTATACTTTTACTAGAGTCTTGACCAAGATGACCTGAACAAGCATACATTCACCCTCACAGAGCGTACTTTAATCTGGAACTTGCCTTCCTTGCTTTCAGGATCTTCAACTTCATTATCCATTGTCACTGCAGCCAAGGCTGCCATCCATCTTCTTCCATGTTCGTGAGTAGCAAAACGAGCAACATGCTTTCCCTAGTTGGCTCATTAAGCACTTGCACGAAAGAAATCATCCTACAAGCACTCCAGAAAAATCCTCAATTCCTTGGGCCCTGTCACATTGCCTCCCTAGGAGGTATTAGGTGGTAAAAGTCACCCATGAGAACCAGGACCTGTGAACGGAAGGCTTCTTCCAGTTGTTTAAAGAAGGCTTCATCCACCTCTTCTTCCTGACTTGGTGGTCTGTAGCAGACACTCACCTTTCTGTTCCCCTGGTTGGCCTTACCTCTGGTCTCAAGCTCATTTGTCCCACACAGCAGTTGACTGATTATGACAAAAAGCAAAGCATTTTTGGATGTAAGAATTAATGGAATAGAAGGAAGATATATGCAGGTCAGACAAAATATACTGTCCTGATTTATTTAAATTTGTTCTATTTGTCACGGAAGACTAAGAAGAACAGGATGACAGATAACCCGTGAAACGGAGGAGATGCTGTCTTTCCAGACTGAATCATCATTCAAAGAGTAGCCAGCCTCTTCACCTATGAGACTAAATGCCTGACCATTATCCCTTTTCTTCATCTTTGCCTCGGTTGACTTACCTGATCTTCGTTCAGGAGCGAGATGATTGCTTATGTTTTCATTACTGCCTTCTCAAAGAGGCAGGAAGAAAGCTCTCACTAGAAGATTTACACCAGTGATCCATTTCAAAAAGCCAGCCTCTGTCCTAACTGATGAGCCTGCTCCTGCCTCTCCATCCTTCACACCACACACACCGTCCTTGTATATCTAAACTCTTAAGTCCCTTCATGCACCACTACTTCCAACACATTAATTCTTATGGGGAAAAAATCCTTTGCTATATGAAATATCAGTAACCACTGTGCTTTTCAGGGATGCCTCCTGGACAAACAGCAGGTCACTTGGGTAGTAGACTACTTCCCTATCTGGTATTGATAACGGTAACTTAAGTTTTAAGGAGACGTCTACATGAGCATGATGCAGCTTTTAAGCATCTTTCACATACAATTTTCACCATACAATTTACTCCTCGAGATTGCAATCAATCATGTGACCTACTGTAACAACCCAAAAGAAAGATAACCAGCTTCTCCACCAAAAGACATTATATGCTAAGTTTTTTAGTCCATACCTATAGTCAATATAAACCTTTAAAAGTTTATGACTTTTTAAGATCATTTCCTTCCACCCCCCTGCCACAGGGAGGGACATCTTCCACAAGATCATGTTGCTCAAAGCCCTGTCCAACCTGACGTTCAACACATCCAATGGAGGGGCATCCACAACTTCTCTGTGCAACCTGTTCCAGTGCCTCACCACCCTCACAGTAAAGAATTTCCTCCTTATGCCCAATCTAAATCTACCCTCTCTCAGTTTAAAACCATTGCCCCTTCTCCTGTCACTACAGGCCCTCGTAAAAAGTCTCTTTCCACCTTTCTTATAAGCCCCCTTTATATATTGAAAGGCTGCAATAAGGTCTCCCTGCAGCCTTCTCTTCCCCAGGCTGAACATGCCAGCTCTCTCAGCCTGTCTTCACAGGAGAGGTGCTCCAGACCTCTGATCGTTTTTGTGGCCCTCCTCTGGACCTGCTCCAACAGGCCCGTGTCTTACTTGTGCTGGGGGCCCCAGAGCTGGACGCAGTACTCCAGGTGGGGTCTCACGAGAGCATAGCAGAGGAAGATCACATATGGTGGCAATTTCATACCATTTCCGAAGCCGACAGCAGTATCATCATATCACTTTTTTAAAGTTTGCACGAGAAGAGATTTTGCATTTCCAATCGCGTACTGCTAGAACACAGAGAGTAAAAGTTCCTCTCCATAAGCAAAAACTGTAGCTACACATGAGTCGCATACACTAACCTTTACTGGCCTTGAATTTTTGTGACGGAATATTTTTTCCTCATGCTGTTTCTTGAGCTTTCACTTAAATTATTTCCCAGATAAATGACCTTCAAGCATGCACAACTTTTACATCAAGGCATTCTCTGCTGGATCCACTAAATCATCTCCGTANCACAACCAAGAAAAACAACTGTAAGCACGTGTTCTTGGCATATTTTCTTATTCCAACTTTAGACCTCTTCAAGCATAGTTGTGCTCCTTCATCACTGCAAGGTGTTCCACACTACACTATCAACTTAACCAAAAAGGCAGGCAACAATTAATTTAATATAGCCCTCACTTTTTAACTTAAGCCACTTGGGTAAAGTACCTGACTGTCCTTTCAGGGCAAAAATGGTGTCTAAATACATTGTTGTAGTTTAACCCCAGCCAGCAACTAAGCACCCCACTGCCACTTGCTCACTCCCCACAGTGGGATGGGGGAGAGAATCAGAAGAGTAAAAATGAGAAAACTCATGGGTTGAGGTAAAGACAGTTTAATAGGTAAAGCAAAAGCTGTGCACACAAGCAAAGCAAAACAAGGAATTCATTCACTACTTCCCATCAGTGGGCGGGTGTTCAGCCATCTCCAGGAAAGCAGGGCTCCATCACGCGGAACAGTTACTTGGGAACACAAACGGCATCACTCCAAACGTCCTCCCCCTTCCCTGTTCTTCCCCCAGCTTTATATGCTGAGCATGAAGTCATATGGTGTGGGATATCCCTTTGGTCAGTTGGGGTCAGCTGTCCCAGCTGTGTCCCCTCCCAGCTTCTTGTGCACCCCCAGCCTGCTCGCTGGTGAGGTGGGGTGAGGAGCAGAAAAGGCCTTGACTCTGTGCAAGCACTGCTCAGCACTAACGAAAACATCTCTATCATCAACACTGTTTTCAGCACAAATCCAAAACATAGTTCCATACTAGCTACTACGGAAAAAATTAACTCTATCCCAGTCAAAACCAGCACATACATTTATCATGGTTGTTTGAATATTTATTTCCAAATCCTGGGGAGGTATAAGCTACATATTTTTTAGTATCTGTTTTCCCAGACCATTCTGCTATTTTATTAGTGTCACTTATGCAATAGAACATCCCAATTTCACACTCAGTTGCCTTTCCAGCTGAAAGCCGTGAGCTATCACTGATAACGATAGAAAAGCAATGCATCATAAAAAATATTTACTTTGAAAAACCACATTAAAGTTTTATTTATGAAGTGGCTCAACGTACAAGGCGACACATTTCATATAAAACTTGAGTCCCAACAGCATGGAACCTCCTATTTTAAAGGAGCAGCTGCTATTCTGTAGTCACTACATGCAAGAACTGAAAGTTTTCTGCACGCATACCACTTCCTGGTACATATTACAGTTACCTACATTCTGCTTCTAATACACGTCATGCCAACCTGTCCATCATCACTGGTCTACAGGTTGAAATGAATGAAGACTTGATTGTCAATAAAAGTTAATAGAATGGCAGGATCTTAGGCTTAAACGTGCTTCTTTCAAACACAGCTAAGCAGAAGCCAGACAACATTCATGTGCCAAGCCAGTAAGTGTCAAAACAATATTTTTACAGGGAACTCCCTTATGTGATGAACGTAGCACCAGCTGTTCCAGAGAGAAGGGCAGATTTCACCTTACTTAAACACTGAAAATGGGTCTATTTGACCACAGAGGAAGAAGGTGATTTTCCCCAAATGTCCCACTAAAAAACTTTTTAAAGCTGCATTCAATTAATACAAACATCAGTATATGTTTCTTTTTACAGGTACAATCTTTGCCAACCTTCATTGCACAGTATTTGCATTATGTAACTGATTTTATTGCTATTAGTTTACCACACTGCTGTACTTCTAAAATGCTGATCAAATTGATAATCCTTAAAAGAAAAAAGAAAAAAAGTTCATCTAATGCATCTCAAAAATACAACTAGGCCTTCCAAAGCTCCAACACCATTGCCATCAGCTTTTCTCTGAGGTGGTAGCTGGTCACAAGAGCAGCAAAATTGCGCAGTCAGACACAATTATCTTCTATGACTGGCCTTTTTTACCAGATGAGAGGCATTTATTTTAACCCAATTATTATGCAGACATTTATTTGTCTGAGCATACACCTGGGAACAAAGAAAATCTTTTTTTAAAAACAAAATTCAAAGCAACAAATTTGAACTTAATATAGACAACAAGAAAGAAAACCATTACCATCATTAAATATACTACCCCATACAACACAAATTAAAGTTGTATGTCCTTTATGTCTATAGGTCACAGGAAATCTTGAGAAATTTTGTGTACTACTACAGACTAAATCTCTTGCCTCTAAAATATATTTGCAGGCCAGCAGAAAAAACAGTAGAAATCCAAGACTTCTGAAGAAATTAAATCCAGAGTGAAAGAATCTGATTTTAGACCCAGCACCCAGTAGAACACTGTGCCTCTATGACTCCACAGAACAACAACCCTCTAAAATCCACATCCATTTACATACACTTTTTGTTTTGTGAGACCAGTACATAACCATGATAACAGGACCTTGAAATCTCTTCAACCATCCTTCAACGTACTAGTCCTGGGCAACAGATACGGAAGGAACTGGAGTAGATTAGGTCGACTATTTACCCATGATCTCAGAAATAACTGAAATTAGACCTCAGAATATCTGCTTCCTATCTGTACACTCAGGCTGGCAGTTCACTGATCCTGTTCCAACGTAATAGCTCATTTGAGAATAAATTCTACTAGAAGAGTTTTAAAACACAGGTAACAGCAATCAGCACCAGCTCATACTGTGGTAACTACATGTACTACAGGTTCCCCTGAAATACTGCATTATATAAAATACTCCAACAATGCTATTCGGTCACTATTGTAGCCATATATATGCTCTTGAATTGCCTCTTTTCCCCTTCATTCCTCCTTTATCCCATGACTGGTGTGTAGCTTTGGCCTAAAACATGTCAATCCATTAACAGTAACGGTAGGGACATAATACAAGGTTTGGATCATGCAACTTTCTAAGCATGGGTTTTCATTTGATAGTAGATCTCTACTGTTGGAATACTGTGGCTATGTCCCTACTGCACAGTCCATACTCACACTGACATCCAGATTTGTGTAGCATCCAAATCCAATGGACCCAAACTTGCGGCCTAGAGCAAGGCACCAGGCAAGAAAGCTTGAGCTTTCTCTGCCCCATAAAGCAGATATATACTCACAAAGTAGAAGAGCAAGTGCTTGTGTACTTGGACCTAGCCTGAAATTAACTATCCTGGAAAGTCCACAGTCACTGCCAGAAAATCAGCATGGAATATGCACACTGACTTCGATTTTTTCCTAGACCAGTACGTGCAGTTTAAATACTATGTCAAACTCCAGCTACAAGAACAGCATATGCATGCCATAGCTGAATCAGAGGTGAAATTGGCTGCCTGGCTGTCTCACAAAGCACACGGTGCAGAGCACGCCTCAGCCTACCTTAGGTCCATGCTCCACCAAGCTGTCCAGACTGCATCCAAACACCGTACACAGTTAATGATCCAATCCAGTGCTCAGTCACAGGACTTACCAAAAATTTTGCATCAACTTTATTCAGCACAACTAAGAATGAGGACATTCATTTCTACACACCCTTTTGTTTCTACTTAGCCAAAGTACCAGCCAATTTTCAGCCCTGTCTTTCCTTCAGCTAATATGAATTTTTCTCCTCGTGCCACCACAAAAATCTTTTCAGATGAAATGCTGTCTTCAGATTGTCTTTAACAGTTATTTAAATATTTGTCATTGTTTCTGCTTTCTTCTGTGAACACCCATGTAAGCAGGAGGCCAAAAAGCTCTGCAAGTACTGCTACTATCAAGCAAGGCGACACAAAGTGCATTTCATCTTCTCCCAGAATTCCCACTGCAATGTTAAACTGATTCCTTAACCCACTGCAGAGATACATCACCTATTCATTACAGCTACACATCACGCTATAATCACACATAAATGTCAACACTGTATCCTCAAAGACCTCTGAAGAATTTCAATCACTAGTCAACTACTTTCAATCACTAGTTACACAGCGAGATTAAATCTGCAGTGTTTAAATTGTTATGACCAGTATTTCCACTTTTGTATCTTCCAGTGTATTTTTCTATCTCCTAGAATTTGCCAGCATCTTGCCAATATTTATGGACATACTGTCAAACAAACCTTGGAATTGTTACTAAATGTACTTAATTCTAAAGCTTTTATAGCACACTCAAGTAATCCTTTGGTTCAAAAGCTCTGCAAAGAAATGAATTTTCAATGAGAACTTTAGTTAATTTTTCTATACTGCTCAAGCAATTAACACTTCCAAAATTAACTGAACCTCTTAGCACCACAAGGGATAAAACTAATCTCCATCATTGTCATTTTATGGGTGAAACAGAGGCAAAAGGATGAAGCAGTTTGCCGGGGCTGCACAGCAAGTTAAAGGCAAAGGAGATACTAAAAACAAATACAATCTCCCATTGTTCCTTTGGAGAAGGTCACCTCCCAGACAAACTCCTATCTAAAACCCCTTTTCCAAATCCAATTTAGCAATACGATCTGTTTTTTTTTCCTTTGAGGGTTTTGAAGTCAATGTCATCAAAGAACTGGATTTGACATATAAGCATAAAAAGATCTGGGGGACAGGATATAGTTTATCATTGTTTACTTCAGCTGTTTTTACTCATTTATGGGAGAAGGAACATACAGGTCTTGTTGGAGCACCACTTCACATGTATATTAAATGCCCGGCAAAAAACAGTAGGCAAAGGGGGGTCTTGTAAATACTTCACTGCTCAGTCAGCTTCTACACAAGAACATGCTAACATGGCCAGAAACACAGCACAAGATCCACAGTCCTCTGAAATGTGTTTATTAAATACAGGGTGACCCAGTGCTTCTGTAATAGGGATACAAATTCCATTTAATAAGCAGCTGTTTTGACTGCTGTATAAAAGTGAAAATCAGAACGACATATCTTTACACTAGCCTAAAATGTGATTTTATGCTAGTATTTTCCTCACAGGCTACAGAATGCCATATTTGTCATCCAGAGGACATGCCCAGAGCCTCTGTCACCTAACCAAGCTTGTGCCTGCTCTTATGAGACAAGATTAGCGATCGAGTCTCTGAATAGCAGAGCTTCTCAATTCAGCATTCTGAACGAGGGCTCTCAAGAAAAAATTAGTTAAAAAGAAAACATTGTACTAATTATTTTCAGAATCTGCAACTGGCTCAGTAAGCACCTCGCTGCACAACTCTCAGTTACTCCCTCACCACAGAAAGAAATACCTGTTTCTTCACTCTGCAAACTTCAGCCTATAAATAACCTTCCCAGCACTTCTCCAGAAGGCATCAAACTGTAAAGTACAGTGTTGTCCACCAAACATATGTGAATCTGGCAAGATCTGCCGCATTACTCAGTCATGTGCTTCCAGAACCACCGAAGAAATTACGGATCAACACAAAAGCGACTATGAATGGTAGTGCTAGGGGCATTCTTTTCAAGATTGAAAAGCTTTTGTAGCTTTTTCTAGTTCAAGGGGGAACTAACAGATAATCACGTTCAACCATACACAAGCCAGCTCCCTTCTTATTTCCCACTACTGCAACTCCTACTGAATACAAGAGCTATAAGAACAAACAAATAAAAAAAAAAGCCCCTCAAACGAAAACGTATTTTCCAGAATGAAAATTAAAAAGGAAATCTCATCTGGCTTAAAAATTCCTGTTAAATACATTACATTTTCCAGAATAGTAAAAGTGAGCATTAGCTTTTGTTCTGTGTGTTTGTTTTTAAGAACTTTAAAGCTATGCCTGGTGCAGCTGTTTGAATCACTCTCTATTTTTCTTTGGAAAATATATCTTTATGTCATTTATTTCTCTTCACTACAGACCGTAACTTAATAAAGTAGATTTATTCTGCTTTATGGTAGAATCTATAAATCTTGAGAATAGTTATTTCTAAACAAGTGCTGAAAGTCAGTAATGCCACTCAGTAAGCAGGAAGAACTGTTTGCTTTTGCATTGTTAACTGTCAAATCCAGAAGGCTAATAAAACAAGACACCTGAATTATTATACCAAAGCGTACTCAGGTCTCCATATTTCGTTATACACTTTCAGAGGAGCGCTTTTATCCCAACCCACAATGGATCGTTTATTTGGAAAGACATTAGTCTTAAACAACCCACTGTCCTGTCTAGACCAAGCTACACATTTCTACATGATTAATACACTTTCAAGTGATGACACACTGGTAAGATTCAAATTTTATGAAGTATTCAATAGGACCAAACCATGTAAAAAACTTCTGAAATCTTAGCAGGTGTTGATCTGCATTTTTAAACAGTTAAGCCCATAAAAAAAAACCTGGTTCTAAGGTTTCTAACAGAGAAACTGTCAGATCTGTGAACCTTAGCAAAAAAAAAAAAAAGCCCTAAAAATTCTTCCTGCCACCTTTGCTCTGGAGGCAGCAATCTCTCATTGCAGGATGGATCAGCCTCTGGGACAATAAAATCTGAAGCACGCCTCCTGCTTCCCATACTACCACTGGACAGGACAAATTCTTGAGATTACAGTGGAACATAGCGTTGAGATGAGACTTTCGGTCTGCCCAGTCCAGCCCAGAATCAGCTATACTCTTTAACTATATAACTGCTACGAATTATCTTTTGTCCATCTACGGATAGACAAATTAAGAGGTGAACGTATATGTGCCCTCCCACGCTCAGATTTAAAGGTCCGAAGAGTAATCTGTCATAAATACAGCTGATATATCAACACACACACAAAAAAAAAAAAAAAAACAAACCCACAACCTGTCATCGTAGATAAAAGCATCACCTAACGATACAAAGAGAAAGTATCTCCTAAACTTCCACACAAGCGCGTGACTTCCCAAAGAAATCAAGAGCCAGCCAGGTGAGACTAACGCCTTCGGGGACCTGTCCCCGCCGCCCTGAGCGGCGGGTTTCCGCCAAGCGGGCCGCGGCCTGCCCTCTGTCCCCCGGCCCCGCTGCGGAGAGCCGCCGGCCGGGTCTCCCTCTCTGAGGCAGTCGCGGCGGGAGGAGAGGCCCCGCGGTGCCTGCGCCGCGCTTCGCTTCCTTCAGCCCCGCCCGGCCCCAGGTGCCGCCGGGCCGGCTCTCGGGCGCCCAGCCGTCGCCACCCGCCTCCCCGTCCCCGGCGCGGTGCGGTCCGGTCCGCCGCGGAGGCCCGGGCCATCGCCGCCTGAGGCGGAGGAGCGGCAGGACAGAGCCCACCCCTCCCCCAAGTGGGATGGTTCATCCCGCCCGCCCCGACGCGCTGAGCGCTGCAGCGCATCCCCCGTGGGCCGAACCACTCCGCCTCGAGGGCGGGGGGGTAGAAGTTGGCCGGCCGCTCTTCACGCTCACGCCCCCTCCTCTCCGCCCTGCGGCGAGCCCCCATCCCGCCGCCCCTCGGCTGCTCCCGCCGCCAGGCCGCACGGCACCCCTCACCCAGCTCCTCCCTGCCGGTGCCATCCATCTCCCCTCCGGCTCTCCGCTCGCCCTTCCGCCAGTGTGGAGCCGGCCGGCGCAGCGAGGCCCTGCGCATGCGCCCCGCCCGACGGGCTGCGCCCCGCGGGCGCCAACCATAGATGCCAGCCGGAAAGACAAGACCCGCGTGGGGCAGGGTGGGTGGTGGTCCTCCAGACAGGGTGTGCCGCGGGCTGCCATGCCGAGGTCGTTGACGCCTCCTGACTTATGCCCTGCGCTTTCCTCTATGTCCTGACACAGCAGCAACCCCGCTGCTGGGCGTCCTGTTAAGCATTTGCCCCTTAAAGTACATGAGCCTCTTCCTACGCGTGAGCAGGGCCTGCGTCTGCGTGGGCTGGGCTCTGCGGGTTGGCCTCGTGTTGGGCCTCGGTTGCAGGAGGTTCCCCCCTCGCACCCTCCAGCATCACGGCCGTGCGCGGCCTCCCTGCGATGCGATGCGGGAGCTCTGGCCTGCCCTGTGATCAGCCCTCAGTGCGGCAGGGCCTGAGGCGAAGCGTGCAACAGGTCCCTCACCATGTGCAACAATTTGTATAGTTATGAAACACTGGGTAATTTGTGTTTGCCTTTCCACACTAGAAAATTAACTTGTATCCTTTTTTTCCCCTTCAGAGCCTTTCAGGAGCAGCTACTTTTAGATCAGCACAGGCTGCGTCATGGGAATTAGCACTGTTCCTTTGGCCTGCTGTGGCCCCATAAAGCCCTGCCAACATCTGCCGCCCTCTGCA
Source organism: Balaeniceps rex (assembly GCA_013401315.1). Taxonomy (NCBI): domain Eukaryota; kingdom Metazoa; phylum Chordata; class Aves; order Pelecaniformes; family Balaenicipitidae; genus Balaeniceps; species Balaeniceps rex. The sequence continues at coordinate 14,301 of VYZW01011282.1, forward strand.
AGGCTGGGGAGCCCAGCTTCAGAAACGGCGCTGTAAGCATAGAGCCACAATTAGTAAGCAAAGACTGAAAACAAGGTGGGAGTCAGGTTCAGCAGGGCTTGACAGCTCAGCTTGTCAGTGATTTCGAGTTTGGCCCCCTGAAAGCCAATCAGCTTCAACAAGTTAAAATTATTTTCCCTATGTGAAACAAGAAATGATTCAAAAAGGACATTTGTGAGAATCATAGTTAATGATGGCTCAACTGCTGGGACAAGAAAAGAGTAACTAATATGAAGTGTTATCTGTAACTAATCATTTCATATCAAATTACTCAATTCCTGAAACTGATATTCCACTTTTTGTGGATTCCACAGGAACACTGCATCTTCTCTGTGCACGTTTGTTGATAAGAATACTATTTCTTAACAGCTTCACCAATAAGCAAAATCAATGTCAGGGAAATGCAGATAATAAACAATGTGAAGCAGCATGGATTTAGAAGTCCTCTGCTTATAAGTAAATGGGTTTATCCATATTAAAAGAAAGCAGTATTTCCTGTAATTCCTTATATTTTTTTTTAATATTTGGAAATCAAATGTATCAAGGTGCTAAAATAGATTTCCACCATACACTGTAATCAAAGCAATAATCAGGTCACTCTGAAGTGATACTTGGAATCCTTACTCTCTAAACCTTTCCTCTGAAATTAAGCATTGTAGGCTTGTACAAAGCTTCTATAATTCCATGAACATTTATTTTCATGGTTTGAAGACCCTAATATAGGGCTGGTTAAGGGCAGGCAGGGGAGAAGGGAAGGGATGTTGTCCTATCTTAAAGAAAGACATAATGCTCCGAAGGATTTTCAACTGAAGTTATACTGTCTAGCCTAAAAGGATCACCCTTCGATGGAACCTTCTCCTAGCAAGCTTAGTCTATTGTGAATTTTGAACACCTGGAGACTGATCTTCCACTAACCTGGCACCCACGCTTTAACCTGTCTTTCATGCTGGTTGCTCCCAGAATAACCCATCGGTATTTTTTTCATCAAAACTTTCAAGGTTCTGCTTATATCTATGGCTCATTTGACTTAAGTAAAAAAGTTTCCAGCTGTTGGTTTCCTAAACAGAACTTTTTTTTTGCAAGGAGAATGTATGATAAAATAATTTGTCTTTTTTTCTACACAGGAAGAATGCAAGAATCTTCTGAAGCCTCTCAGAAGCTTCAGTCATCTTCAGACAGGCGACATTAATTCACTTATCTACAATGAATAAGTTCTAATGGGGAAGACATTCCTTTTCAACTGTCAAATTTATGTTTCTTTCCAGGTACCACACTCCTCCAAACATTCATTATAAAAAGGAGCCATGTAAGTGAGCTATTACTTGGCTTTCTCAAATTTATTTCGGAAAAGGGTTCTCAATAGGCAATCTGTGATTGCAGGTTATCGATTTAAGGAACCGATTCACTAATTACAATGCTTGTGTCAAGCCTTTACACAGAGTCTATCTATTTTCTTTATATTTGTGGATATTCTGTATTCTCCATTATTTCTAACAATGCCAAAGTTTATTCAGAAAAATGTATCAGATCATTAATGTATATTCAAAATTTGTATTCAGTTAAGAGTGTTCATTCTTTCTACCTTGTCATTGCATTTCAGGATTTGGCTCACAGTAAATCCCACGTAGATGTTGAAAAGACTTTAAGGACGTAGTACGTCTTTATTTCACATCCTACCCAATGAAAAGCAATTTGTTTCTACTATTTGCCACTACTTGCATCCAAGTTCCTTCTTCAGGGAAGAGGTTTCTTATGTGTTTAGAGAGATTTTTCTAATATGCTCCAAAATTTATATCAAGTATCTGAGTAACAAGTGGTGATCAATGAGTATTGAGAAAACACAGGAGATATTTGTAATATGCATTTTGTTCCTCATTGGTAACAATAGAAGTATTTGCTTTAATGCAACATCTGGTTAAATTCTAGTCATCCATCCATCGATGCAAAATTACTTCATGATGTGAATATTACAGTCACCAAATGCCTATTTACTCTAGGATTCATATTCTGAATAACATACACAGCTCGCCTCCTAGAAATCATGGATTCAACTCCTGTTGGTTTTCTGGTTCAGAACAAGGCCAGATGGAGTACAATACCCAGCTTCTTACATTTTTAATTTTTTTATTAAAAGCTAACCCTGAAATCTTTAAGGGACATTTTCAGGAATTTTTTTTGCCTACTTCAGTGCTCCTTATTAGAATAGCTGCTCTGCTAGGTCTGTCTAAAGCCGAGTTTAATCTCTGGCTAAATTTCCACACTTTTTTAAGGAAAAAAATACAAGAAAAGAGTAAATATACAGAAATACTGTATCGATATACAATCCCTCCATACAGATGTCAGCTAGCTTTAGTTTTTGGACTGCTCAAGTCTTGAGGGACTTTTCTTCCGTTTCTTTATGGAATCTTTTTTTACGATCCTTTATATTTGGCTCCCAGACCATCCAGTGGCAGTGAGTCCCATACTTTAATTATGCATTGTGCAAAAAAGTGTGCCTTTTGAGCCTGCTACCTGATATTCATCTGATAGCCCCCAGTTTTGTAATGTAAAAATAATTATTGCATTTACTTCTCTTAAGTCATTCTTGGTTTTACAGATCACTGTCATACTCTCTCTCCTATCTCTTTTCCAGGTTGAAGAGTCCTAGCCTATTTAATCTCCCTGCATAGAGAAGCCATTCCATGCTTTTGATCATTCCTGTCCCCTTCCTCTGTCTTTTCTGGATCTATGTTCATTTGCATACGAGGACGCCAGAACTGCAGACATACAAGGACACTAGAAACCCTTCTGCGTACATCTGACTGCTTTTTACTTCTGCTTTTTATATCAGTTTGTATTTTAACTTTTACTCAGGTACTAAGTTACAAGGTGATTACTTTGTATGATGTTTTAATGAGCCATTGGTAGACCTCAATTTTGTTGCCATCTGTCTGTCTGTAGACTATAATCCTGTCTGATGGGCAAACGATTGGCATTCCTCCAAGATTTATATCACTGGTTTATATCTAAGAACACATTTTGAAATCACCTTGAATATGAATACAGCATCCGCATTTCATTAGATCCTGGATAGCATATTACTCATCTGTGTATCAAAAAGCAATAGCTCCTGTAATTTCATCACTGACATGAAAATATGTATATATCTCTCTACCTCTTTTCAATTCCTCGGTCACAATCATGAGCTTCCTTTCACACAAATTCCTTATGTTCAGTGTTGCGGTCTGTGGTCCCATTTCCAAGGATTCCTATTTTTACTTTTTCTTGGTACAAATACCAAGCACTGAACGTTGTAAACTGTCATTAAAAAGTCAGTGTCTTAACGGTCATAATCACAAAAAAAATGCAGTTGACAGACTGGGAGACTCTTAAGGTTTTTTAAAAGGAGTTAGTTTGATGTGTGTTGAATCAGGGACTGTTTTGTAACACCTTGCTATGAAGTTTCATTGTATACATGGAACAGCCTGCCTTTCTTTGCCATGACAAGTCTTTTGGAAGGAGGTCCAGAGGTTGATTTTTCCATTGCATTTCATAGAATGACAGAGTCACAGAATGGTAGAGGTTGGAAGGGACCTCTGGAGGTCATCTGGTCCAACCCCCCTACTCAAGCAGGGCCACCCGGACCTGTCCAGACAGCTTTTGAATATCTCCACAAAGGGAGACTCCACAGCCTCCGTGGGCAACATGTGCCAGTGCTTAGTCGCCCTCACAGTAAAAGTGTTTCCTGACATTCAGAGGGAACCTCCTGTGTTTCAGGTGCCCATTGTTTCTGGTCCTGGCACTGAGCACCACTAAAAAGAGCCTGGCTCCATCCTCTTTGCACCCTCCCCTCAGGTATTTATATGTGTTGATAAGATCCCCCCTGAGCCGTCTCTTCTCCAGGCTGCCAGGCTGAACAGCCCCAGCTCTCCGAGCCTTTCCTCATAGGAGAGGTGCTCCAGTCCCTTAATCATCCTTGTGGCCCTTCATTGGACTCTCTCCATTATGTCCATGTCTCTCTTGCACTGGGGAGCCCAGAACTGAATACTCCAGGTGTGGCTACACCAGTGCTGAGCAGAGGGGAAGGATTGATCACCTCCCTTGACATGGTGCCAATACTTTGTCTAAGGCAGACCAGGATACCATTGGCCTTCTTTGTGGCAAGGGTCCATTGCTGGCTCACGTTCCACTTGGTGTCCGCGAGGACCCCCAGGTCTTTTTTTGCCAAGCTGCTTTCCAGCTCGGTGGCCGCCAGCATATACTTGTGCCCGAGGTTGTTCATGAGGTGCGTGGCTGAAGATGGCAGTCATGTTGTCAATGTCACCGACTAAGAACACAGATCATAAAAGGACCATTGTGTACAACAGCTATGCTTCAAACTCCAAAGCTACTGTTCATGAGTTTGATTACTACAGCTGTGATGAACACAGAAATGTTAGATGGTCCCCACTGGAATCTGTAAAACATAGCTGTTGAGTAACAAAATGTTAAAATACTGATGTGTGTTGACTCTCTCTAAGCTTTGATGAAGAATAAATATGATTACAGAAGATGCTGCAGCTGTCAAAAGTGCTGTTGGTGGTTCAAACTTCAAATAGAAATTATCAGCACAGTTCAAATATCAGAAACATTTGAGAAAGCTGCCAGGATTTTTCCCAGCATGAATCATTATCATGTGGCTAAAGTAAAATATTTTTTCTGTCACTTAATGAAAATAAAAGATCTATATTTGCATATAGATCTGTATATACTGGGACCTATCAGTCAAGTGTTGCCAACATCAAGGTTCACTTTTGTTGTTTAATTTGCTGGGCTGCCAGTGTCAACTTTCTTTCAGTACAGTTCAAAGTCAAAGTACAGCATCCCTTCAGTAAGTAGGTCACTTGGGAAAATACCGCAAATGTTCAGATACTTGTGAATCTTTGTCAGATCTTATATCATTTATCTTAAATATTTAAATAAAAACAGATGCAGTGCATGACAAACTTACCAAGTTGCACTAAAGGAGATCATGTGATGATTTTGGGCAGTGTTTCAGATTTGCAACACTCTTCCATATTATCTTGCTAACTTCACCAGTGCTACAATCTGAAAAACAGTGCTTGAATTCTGAGGGTGTCCTAGAAATGTAACACTCTGTTTACTCTAAGCATCTGCATGGACCTACCTTTATGCTTGTGAAATTAGCTAGATGTCTGAAGTCCTGCGTATGACCAGAGACACTTCAGGTCTTGACGTCTGTCTCCAACTTATGGTCAGTTGTCTTTTGTACTAGAGTATTCAGTAATAAAGAGGAACAGGGAGGCCCTGTTCTGGACCTCTAACCAGATTTCTCCAAGACTATGTCCAGGCACTGTCAGGGGACAGTCCTCTTCAAGTCGGCTCCCAAGAAGCACTGTGGACGAGAATGCACAAAGTCTGGTTCCCTCCATTTCCACAGTCCCCCAACGCTATTCCAGCAGGCTTTGCACCTTCAAACAGCCCACATGTCCTCATGTAGTGTTTCCAGGGCATTTAGTATACACACAAGAACTGAAAATAAATGACAGAAGAAGGGAAAAGAATCGTGGTGGTGTAAGACAAATCCCTCCCATTTTAAAAGGGAATTCTACCATTCGTAGTTTTCACAGCTTGATATAATACATCAGCCCAGGTCTCTTTTGATGCACATGACTGTAATATCACAAAAAGACATGGCCCACCAGCAGAGCCCTAAGATGGCTGTCAGCCACCCTCCCACTCCTATGATTCACGTCAGCTTTGGGAACTAGTACAGCCTATGGCATAAAGCATTACTCCCAGAGTCTTCTCTAATTTATGAAAAACCTCCAGAGAACTACAGCTCAGAGCAACTGAAAATCCACATCGCAGCATGCACTGCAGGGACTCCTTTCATGCATCTTGGGGGGATTCTCCCTCCACCAGCTAGCTGCAAGGCATTCACGGCCCTTGTATTCCTGTGAAGTAGTGTTCAAAGAGGAGTGTGAAGGGGAGGAGGATTATCTGCCTTATTGAGCTTCCTGAAGTAAAAGTAATTGTAGGACACCGTAAAACCATAGCCAGTTAGTGATTGAAAGATGATACTGAAAATATTTTTTAAAGCTGCAGGAAATGTTAATTACAGGAATTAAAAAATAGCTGCATAGGTAATTTTCATTTAATTCTTAGGAAGAACCAAATCCAATCAAACAACAAAAAAATAGCACCTCCTGGAAAGAGCCAGAGAGTACTAGATGTTAGGAAATCTATGATCATCAGACAGTTGAGCACTGGAGTAAGTACATCTGTAGGATTTTCCCAGGATCAGTTTATTATTCTGAAATTTGTGATTGCTCTATATGTCCAAGTAGCTGCAGTGGTACTGATTTGTTCAGTGAACGTGGTAATTCAGCTCTTTTTCATCTGCTCTTAGCTTTATTTAATGTTCTATGAAAACTAAAAAGTGTGCCATTTGGCATTTGTCTTAGAAATTCAGGTCAGCCACTGTTCTTCCGTCCACGGAAGCCATCCTGTTAAACAGGGTAAAAATCAATCACATGCAGTGTCTTAATAGCCAGACCCAATGTGAGTAATTCCGAAAATAATTAATGGCCTGTTTCTGCCTGAATAATATATTCAAACTGCGAGCAAGCAATAGTCCATCTGGACCTCTGCACTATAGCTGTTGTACTCGAGAATAGCCACCATTTCTGTCCCCTGCATGCAGACTCCTGCCTGTCGGATCTGCATAAGTACAGATTCAGGTTCTGCTCCTTTTTTGAGCTGCTCTGCTTTACACGTTGGAGGTAGTGCTGAGCACACTGTGGTGGGTTGACCCTGGCTGAATGCCAGGTGCCCACCAAAGCCGCTCTACCACTCCCCTTCTCAACTGGACAGGGGAGAGAAAATATGACAAAAGGCTTGTGGGTTGACATAAGGACAGGGAGATCACCCAGCAATTACCGTCACGGGCAAAACAGACTCAACTTGGGGAAGTTAATTTAATTTATTGCAAATTAAAAAGCAGGGCAATGAGAAATAAGAACAAATCTAAAAAACTCCTTCCCCCCACCCCTCCCTTCTTCCTGGGCTCAACTTCACTCCCGACTCCTCTACCTCCTCCACCTGTGTCCTCCTCCCCTGCATCGAGGAATGGGGGTTGCAGTCAGTCAATAACACTTCATCTCTGCTGCTCCTTCCTCCTCAAACCCTTCCCCTGCTCCAGCATGGGGTCCCTCCTACAGGAGACAGTCCTCCACGAGCTTCTCCAACATGGGTCCTTCCCACGGGCTGCAGTTCTTCACGAACTGCTCCAGCGTGGGTCCCTTCCATGGGGTGCAGTCCTTCAGGAGCAGACTGCTCCAGCGTGGGTGTGAAAATTAACTCTATCCTGGCCAAAACCAGTACAGCATCCCAGCTATGTAAGAAATGGTATCCAGAACAGGATGAATGAAAGTGGATGTATTGGGTTTGCATGGGAAGGTTTTGGTAGCAGGGGGGCTACAGGGGTGGCTTCTATGAGAAGCTGCTAGAAGCTTCCCCTATGGACAATAGAGCCAATGCCAGCCGGCTCCAAGATGGACCCGCCGCTGGCCAAGGCCGAGCCCATCAGCGACAGGGGTAGCGCCTCTGGGATATCACATTTAAGAAGGGGGGGAAAAACCTGCACGTTTTTGCAGGCAGAGAGAGGAATGAGAATATGTGAGAGGAACAGCCTTGCAGACCCCAAGGTCAGTGAAGAAGGAGGGGGAGGAGGTGCTCCAGGCGCCGGAGCAGAGATTCCCCTGCAGCCAATGGTGAAGACCATGGTGAGGCAGGCTGTCCCCCTGCAGCCCATGGAGGTCCACGGTGGAGCAGATATCCACCTGCAGCCTGTGGAGGACACCACGCCGGAGCAGGTGGATGCCCGAAGTAGGCTGTGACCCTGTGGGAAGCCCATGCTGGATCAGGCTCCTGAAAGGACTTATGACCCCATAGGGGACCTACATTGGAGCAGTCTGTTCCTGAAAGAGGGGGAGTGGTAGAGCAGTTTGGTGGGCACCTGGTGGACAGCCAAGGTCAACACACCAGTGGAGGAGGGACGAGGGGAAAGGAGAGCAGTAGAAAACTCTCACGCTTTTCATTTCATAGGCAGCCCATTTGATTCGTGAAATGTCAGTGTCACAAACGAGCAGCCATCATTTCAGCTTTCAGTGTAAATACAATTAAGTGGTGTCTTCCATTCACAGAGAACTACTGCTACACTGTAATTAGAAACAAATCTTATATATTCTGACAAAAACATTTTTCTCCCTAAAGATCTAATTTTTTGTGGACTGCAATGTTTGGTTTTGAATTGCCGGTTGCATAAAACTGTGTATCCCAAACCCCATAAATAAAGCATTTAGCAGAACAAAAGGATGCACTAACAACTGTTGTCTTCTTCTGGAGTACACTTACCTTGAATGGCATTTTCATTGTCAATGCAGCGAACACCTCCTCTTCTATGCAGAAGTTCATTCTGTTCTTTAATTCACAAAGAAATTTTCAAAATAATGAGCATATCCATCTTTTACAAGTGCTGTATATTTAGACTGAGGTAAATAATAATAATTCATATTCATTTAATGGTAAATATTATACTTAGCTCTGGACTTCTGGCAATAGAATGGAAAGCTGATTCATGCAGTACTGGTACCCATTTACAGTTACAGTCCTGTAAGTAGCGTAAAAAGAAATGACTCTGTTATCTTCATCCCTTTTTTCTTTTTACTAACCCTTTTCATCATTCCTTCCTCTTTTTTTCTCAGCTTAGGGTCTGAGATAAGCTTGATGTCAGAAACAAAATAACAAAGTATTTAACAGTTATACAAAGGTGAGACTACAAAGAGGGACTGAGGCAAGAAAGAGCTGCTTCTTGGTGGAAGCCATTGCTGCTTCCAGTAATGTCTCTGCCTCCTTAATTCCATTAAAGGATTACATACAGTCTGGAAATAAAAAATATATATATTTGGAAATCCACCAATTTACATCACCAGTTTATGTTCTAAGTAGGAAAGTTTTGGTGAAGAATGCTATTGATTAGCAAGGGGCAATCATGACTTTAAAATTTGAAAGGTGATAGCCTGGTGCACATGTGCCAGTCCTAGTTTGTGGGTGGGCTACATGCCCCATTATGTAGCCATTTGGACTGTGCCTATGCCAGTAAGCTTGTAAGATGGTGGGTACAGCCACTGTTCTGTGATTATCTATATTAAATTCTAATAAAAAACCTGGCATGGTTCTGAGCTGAGCTTACGCTTTCCCAGGCACAGCTTGCACGTGGACCATTCCCAACAAGGAGATTGGATGTGGCTATCCCATTTTGGAGGGTGATGGACTTTAGCTGTATGGACTGTTTTCTATTAGTTCTGTTAGCTTTTCTTACCTCATGCTCAGAAAAAAAGACCCTGTTCTGGTTTCTAGTATAGATTTTGTTCACTGGTATAGATGCATTGAAGAGGGGGTCAGCAAGCAGGTGGTTCCTGCAGGAGCCAAGAAGTTGCAGAGTCTCCTTTGTCTGTAGCTGGAACAAGAGCAGAGCATGGGCAAGGTGGAGAGAAGGAGGAGATGCTTGCTGTGCAAGATGCTTCTTTCCTGTGTAAAGAAATGTTGTGAATCATACCAGGAGTTATGGGTTAACCATCTCTGGTGTAGCCAATGGACACAGAAATGGAGGTCAGAATCTCCTGAGTCCAATTCTCCCTTCCAGTTCCAGCAAAAGTGCCTGTAATGCCTTGCCCCATAGCACCAGACTCAGTGGTAGCCAGAGAAGTGATAACTACTAATGAAAACAGGACATGGTTATTTTTACCTTGGCCTTGTCAGACAAATTAAGATGGTATGAAAATAAAAATATTAGCTGCTGACATTTACCAGCTGCTAGTTATTGTAGCGCAGCAGTGGGAGGCTTTGAGAAAAGTATGGATGTGATTTCTGCTCAGTTCACCCAATCTGGGTCAACTTCCCCTATGTACACCACAGCATTATCATTACTAGCAGTTCAATAGCATTTCAGAAGTGGAAGTGTTGTGTAAATTGTTCCCCTGTTCAGCACAACACTTCTGCTTTTATGGGATAATCCAGGCCAAGGAAGAAGCCTGAGGCCCCATGAAGAAAGGCTATCACTTCTTGGGGGGTGGAGGGGAGAGAAACAAAGGAGCCAGGTCCATTTGTGTATTTGTGTTCTGGGTGTGCAGTAGTTTCTCACGTTTTGGCCAGAAGTAAAATTTTGCTAATGAAAGGCTGTTAATGTAGGAGAAGAGAGGCAGAAGCAGAGGAAGAAACCAAACATTGCTGGGCTAAGAAACAATCCTGTATCCTTCCTTCACTGTGTAATAAAGCTGGCTTAAGAACCTGAAGGAGAGAGGAAAAGGTATCTTCATGCCTAGTCAAAGAGTATGAGGGCTTTAAATGCTATTTAGTCCTCCATGAAGTCTTCAAAACTCTGTATTGAGGACACAGAAGGCTTTTCAACATGGGTTAATGCTCCTGTGTTAGCAACACAGTGGGTCATGTAACAAAGGTGGCTGCCTCACCCTTCCTAGATATCACAGGTACTGCAGAGGACGGCAGCTCCTTTGGGACATCTTCATTTACCGTTAGCCAAGCTCTAACCTCTACAAACCTCTACAGCATTATTAGAGGTTGGAACTCCAGGGTCAGGCCAGGCAATTATTTCATTTGGAGGATGCAGACACACCTGCCTGAATTCGGGCAGCAGCAGATAATGAACAGCAATGAAGAGCAGGGTTGCAGTGGTTAGTCCAGGGATGCTAACCCTTAATGTTAGCAAAGGACTGCACCTAGGAAATCCAGAAATATCTGGAGTGGAGAAGGGACTAGACTGTACATGTTGGGGGACTGAACTTTGGAAGCCCAGGTTTGTTTCTGGTCTGCCAGAATATGCTCCTGCTTATCCAAAGTACGATCCACCTTCTCCATGTATTGTATTTAAAGCATAATTTCAGCAACAGGTGTCCAAGATCTATTAATTACCAATCTTTTCCATTTGACGAGATTAAGTACCTTCTCAGACAGGGAAAAGTGCTTCAAAAAGGCTTGTTTCTGTGATAAATAATCAGTTTTATGGTAGTTTTGGTGGACCAAATGGATACAGAAGTTTAAGGCATCAGTAAGACTCATCCCAAGGAGAATATTAGAATATTAAATGATATGAAGGTCTGAGTCAAGGGATTTGGGCATGTTTCATCTTATGGTAAACATTATTAAAACTTCTAAAAGGAAAGATAGTTAAAATATTGATGAAGTTTTAATTTTAACAACATGACAATGTCTTTCTCTTTTGTAAAAGAGAAGGGGTTTTATGGAAACTTTTCACATTTGACTGTCATTTAGACAGTCCTTTGTAGGGAGAAGACAAAAGACAATTTCATTGAGATGGTCCGAAGTTGTTAATGTTGCTGTCCTGTTTTCTTGAGAGCAAAGCAAGGCAAGTTTTCAAAAGGAGAAAGAAGAAAGCAGCAAGAATGGAAAATACAGTGTCAGGGAGCAGCAGGAGCAGGTGCTGGGCGAGGACAGGCAAGGCAGAAGCCACAGGTGATGGCGAGGGACAGGGCAGTGCCCCCCCCCGACACGGCACCATCCCACAGCACCCGGCAGGGTGCAGAGCAGGGCCAGCAAGTCAGCAAAGCAAGCCAGCAGGTCAGGATCAGCAAAAACCAAGGCAAGGGCCTGAGCCCAAGCCGAGGGGCAGAGGTCCCTGATGAGGGCATGTCAAAGCTGGCCTTGAGCACAGGCACCCAGACTCCAACAAGGACCTTGATGTATAGGTTCTGGTTTTGTTGTTCTTATTTGTACCTTTTTTACTGAAGAATGTTAATACAATTCAATTAGCTGGTCCGTGCCCAGGCAAACTCTGCCAGCAGTTAGTGAAGACATTTTCTTGGCTGAAGGAAAAAAAAATAGGAAAAGTAAGATAAGAATAAAAGCTAGAAAAAAGGTAAGAGGGGGAAAAAAAGGCAAAAGAAACTCCAGGTCAAATGTCAAGACATTGCCAAAGCTGGCCAAGGTGGAGATGAGGGATCCTCCAGGTCCCTCTGTCTGTCTCAGTGAAATTACCGTAACTCCGAAGATGGGGATGTGAAAGCACGCTCGTATTGCAGTGCGCTTCGAGGTCCCACCAGGATGTTATAGAAGTCATTTGTGAGAGGTGTCAAATCATACTTCCTTCTGTCTGCATCACCATATTAAAAACTTCAGCAAAGGATTTTGAGTTAAACCACCTTTTTTCTTATTTTATTCATCTGTTACTCTTAATTTCTTACATGACCAGCTTTGTCCACTGGTTACTCAACCCACACCCCTTTTGGCTGAGATCAGTATGTCTTTTTGTTTCAAATTGTTACATTTCTTTATCTTTTTACTTTGATCGGTTTTTACAAATAGTTTTAGGCAATAGGCTGGACCAAATTTCTGTTATCCTGGCTAAAGTTAAATATAAGGAGACACAAAAAACTGCAAAAAATTCAGACTTTTTCTTATTAAAAAATGTATCCACAAGTTGCTCAAAGACATTTCTATAGTGTGCAGTATTGTGATAGCACAGTATTAATCTCATCTGGGGAAGAAAGGAAGTTCCATTATATGCCACTTAAACAGGAAAAAAAAGAGAAGCCGAGGAAGAACTGAAATAGAGGAAAAAAGCAGCTTGCCTAAAGCTACACAGAAAGTCCGTGCCATTGTAAGGACTTGAATTCCACCCTCTTAACACATAGGCTAATACCACTCCTGCCCCATAAAAGCCTTTGGCAGCTGTATTTTTAATAGACCTCATGTAGATGAGATAATGTGAAAGATGTTCCTTTCCATCAGCGCTGCAGATGAAAGTGGAGAATTTCCTTCGGCAAAGCCATTTAGAGGCAGGAATTAACACAGTTGTTTTTAAAATATCCCGCTCCCTCAGCAATTCATCACCACCACTACCAATTCATAAAAAAAACCTTTCCAGTTCAGTGAATAACCCGCTTGTGTACACTTATACAAGGGGTCCCAGATGTATTAGTGTGCAGCTCCAGTGTGGCATGGTCACAGCTGGCGGTGGCAGCTGAGAGCTCCCTAAGTGCATCCCGTGGCGCTGATGCTCCCAGTTCCTAACCAGCTCTTGCCTCCCATCTAGTGGCTATATCCATGCACCAAGTATTTTATTCTGATTTTTTAAAATTAATGTACTGAATAAGAACCTTGTCTGTAGTAGAATAATGTTAAGGCAATAGCCCACGTTCTCAGAATTTTCTAAAGAACTTTGCCATGTATTGGTAAACCCAGTTACTCAAATATTGTTGGTTCCTCCAAAAGTCTTCACAGGAGCTTCAGAGTTAGGAGATTAAAAAATTAAATCTGAATGTGGAGTTCTTCTATTACCTCCATGATTTTGAGCCTTGTAAAGAAGCTGTGTTCACAAACCTTTCACTGCCACCATTAAAACAGAAAGCTTACTTGTCATCTCAAAGTGCAAGGTTAAAATCTTGCGTGGAAAACTCCCTCCAGAACAGTGGCCTGTAAGGAAAAACCTAAGAGATTGAAAGAACAATAAAATCCCAAGAGCAAGAACAGACTCTTGACTTTACATCCTGCGACAACCACAGAACCATAGACCAGCCCAGGCTGGAAGGGACCTCCAAAGATCATCTGGTCCAACCTTTCGTGGGAAGGGGAGCCTAGGTGAGATTATCTAGCGCCCTGTCCAGTCACATCTTGAAAACCTCCAGTAAACAATGAATTCTTTCCCTCCAGCTCGAAGCTGACCTCCCCCTGTTTCACACAAGCCATCTCCTGAGGAGGCAGAGTTTGTAGCTACAGCATCTGAATGAAGAACTGCACCAGCTGAAGTCAGGCTTGAGCGTGGATCACACCGCCAGAGCTATGGCAAGGACGTAGCGGGAAGGATGCCAAACGGCCGAGCCCGGCTCCTTGCTGCTCCTGAAAAGCAACTGCATGTTCACAGGGAGGGCTGCAGCTAGAAATAGCACCCGGCGTCTGGGAGAAACTGCTGTATGTGGGAAAAGGGAGGGCAAAGCAGAGGTGCTGCGAGGGGATAACAGGGTCCGGAGACAGTCTGGGTAACCAGGGGGGTTGTTCTGGCTGCCTTGGTTCAGCTGGGTTCTCATCCATTTGGCATAACTACCCAAATGAATATAACTTTTATTGGACATCTATACATATTAATCATTCACCCTGTTGATTAATGTTGTATAGCAGGCAGAACACAAAGCAGGGAGTTATCCCGTGTAAGAATACACTGACACTTGTAGCTAATCAATAGGTATTTCTAGTTCTTAAATAGGAAATATCTCCTTTTGGGTTTATTCCAAAATAGGGCCTATCTATTTCTGAATTATATTCAGCATCTAAGCATGGCTCAGCATTTATATAATCTGAGATACTTTGTATTACCAGCATGTACACTTATTAGCAACAACAGTAAATTAAACAATGCCAGGGCACAGTCTTAGACGCAAGCAAGTGATTGTTTATACTGTTTAATTGTTAAGATAGAGCCTGGGGTATTTTTTGTGCTCGAAGTTTCCTAAATAACTCTGTTGTGGTTTGACCCGGTAGTCAGCTAAACACCACACAGCCGTTTGCTCACTCCCCCTACTCCCCAGTAGGGTGTGGAGAGAATCGGAAAAAAAAAAGTAAAATTCATGGGTTGAGATAAAGACAGTTTAATAGGACAGAAATGGAAGGGAAAATAATAATAATAATAATAACAACAACAACAATAATAATAACAACAACAGCAATAATAATAATGATAAAAGACTATACAAAACAAGTGATGCACAATGTGATTGCTCACCACCCAGCCCATCCCTGAGCAGCGATCGCTGCCCCCCAGCCAACTCCCCCCAGTTTATATACTGAGCATGACGTCATATGGTATGGAATAGCCCTTTGGCCAGTTTGGGGTCAGCTGCCCTGGCTGTGCCCCCTCCCAGCTTCTTGTGCACCTGGCAGAGCATGGGAAGCTGAAAAGTCCTTGACTGGCGTCAGCACTACTTAGCAACAACTAAAACATCAGTGTGTTATCAGCATTCTTCTCATGCTAAATCCAAAACACAGCACTATGCCAGCTCCTAGGAAGAAAATTAACTCTATCCCAGCCGGAACCAGGACAAAGTCCCAGGTATTATTTAGGACTTGGCGCAGGCCATGCACCATTCTCAATTAAATGGTCGCTCTATCTTGGAGGGAAAAAGAGTTTGAAATTTGGCCCCCATGCCAGAGAAGGCATTTAACATGGCACTACAGGTGTTCCCTTTAGCTACATCCATGCTGCTGGGAAATAAAAGAGGCAGACTGAAAGTTTAAATAATGTCCCCCCACGTCCATAAGCTCTAGAGTTTGGTGAGCTTCTGTAAACAGCTTCTCTTCATCATGGGTTGCAGGGATTTTTTTTTTTCCTGAAGCAAGCAGCTTGCAGAGTCCAAAAGTGATACCAGCGTTTGGAGCAGTTGTGTGTAAAAATCCTCTCTCTTGAGAATTCAAGGAAACAGTAAAATTTCAATGTAGATTTAATTTCTTATTTGTCTTTCTCTTCTTTAAATAAAGGACAAGAAATCCCCTGGCGGTGTGTATTCTTCAGTACGGAATAGTGTTCTGGATCTTTATGGAGTAGTGGTATAGAATCATAGAATGCTATGGGTTGGAAGGGACCTTTAAAGGTCATCTAGTCCAGCCCCCAATAGGAAAGCATTTCCTTTATAAAGCCAACAGTTTAGTTCAGTTGAGTTAATTTAGTTCCAAAGAGACCTAAGTAATAACTCTGAGAATGTGTCTGACATTTTTAGTCAGTCCTGGTTTGGTTGTATACCTAATAAAGACCATGCATAAAGAAAAACATGCTTTTCACTAGAGAATTACAGGAGTGACTAGTGTATCCTAGGTGTGTAAAGAATTAATATTGGATGATTATAAATGAACACATAAAAAGTTGGAAACTTGTAAATTCCTCTAACTACTTGCCCTTAAATGCACCAAGTATCCTGATTTAAAAAGTACTATCTGAAGTACAATCAGCCTGAAACAAAAGTACTGAAAATGATATGCTAAAATTTCTAAAACTCCCTAAGAAGTTACCTAGTTAAATTTTATTCCAAAATCAGCCATTATTTTTTTTTCAGTTTGCAAATCTCATTTGATCTATTTCTGCTTTGAAAGTTAAATGGCAGCTTTGCAAATGGATAAAACTGACCCTTAGTCTCTTTTACAACCCTCATTCTCTCTTACATCTAACACGATCCAAAGGAGCTTCACTATAAGCAATCTGATCCAAAGTCCACCAAAGATAATGGGAACCTTCCTACAACTTCAGTAAGTTTAGTGTCAGGCCCTAAATAGTGACAGATCCAAAAGACTAAAGTACTAGTATGAACATATCACTTCATTAATGAAGAATCTTATACTTACTTGAGCCCCAAAATTTTTATAAATAACTCTATGAGTAAATATATGCAGAACTAATATTTTAAGCCAGTTAATTTAGCAGTAATTTCTTGCATTGCAACTGATGAGATTCCATTGGAATAAATATTATCATATCTGATCCAAGGCAGAAGCGTAATCAAGCAAGTTTGGGAAAATAACATACTATCATCATAAATGCCAACCAGATTTGTTTAATAAATGATACTCCAGGCAGAGTCCCCAAACAAAATATCCTTAGAGCCCAGAGATCCTTGAATCCAGTTTCCACTAATGAATGACGTATGTGCAAATCTGTAACCTCTGTAGTAGTCAAAGGCCAGATCTAGGTCTCAGGAGATGTTCATAGAATCACAGAATATCTCAAGTTGGAAGGACATATAGTTGGATCTATATGGATCATTGAGTCCCACTCCCTGCTCCTCACAGGACTACCTAAAACTAAACCACATCACTAAGAGCATTGTCCAGATGCTCCTTGAACTCTGACAGGCTTGGTGTCATGACCACTTCTCTGGGGAGCCTCTTCCAGTGACTGACCACAGTCTCAATGAAAAGCCTTTTCCTAATGTCCAGTCTGAACTTCCTCTGACACAGCTTCGTTCCATTTCCTTGTGTCCTATCTCTGGTCACCAGAGAGAGGAGATCAGCACCTCCCCCTCTGCTACCCCCCTTGGGGAAGTTGTAGACTGTGATGAGGGTACCCCTCAGCCTTCTCTTCTCCAAGCTGAGCAAACCAAGTGGCCTCAGACACTCCTCATAAGTCTTGCCCTCGAGACCTTTCACCATTTTGGTCACCCTCCTCTGGACACACTCTCATAGTTTGATGTCCTTAGATTGAGGTGCCCAAAACTGCACACAGTACTTGAGGTGGCGCTGCACCAGTGCAGTGTAGAGTGGGACAATCACCTTCCTCGACCAGCTAGCTGTGCTGTGCTAAGCTATGCTGTTTGGAAAAGAATTTTAAAGCATGTTAAAATTTGCTGTGGTATACTTTCCTTTTTCCATTGAAATTACCTGTTCTTCTAGAAACTGAGTTCCTCAAGACACCATGCTACAGTGGTGACCATGGTGTGACTGGTGCTGCGCTTGAGATAGAGTTTGAAGCATTACTAGCAGCAAAGACCCAGCTGTCTCTTTTTCTCTGGTAGTAGTTTTGTGTTGAGATTGATTTGAAAATAAAAAAGATCCTTGCAGATTTCAGCAAATGAGAGTCTTTAGTGTGATGTCTACGTAAGGATAACATACAGCTATCAAGCTCATTTTCACATGTCAAGCCCATTGAGTTTATACCCAAACCATACAAACTGTTACGTGTTGAAGCCTGTCTAAATAGTACGTGATTTTCTAATGATGATAATGGTTTTGTGCTGATGTGTACTGTACTGTAAATGCAGATAAGCAATGCTATTTCCACTGAGAAGGAAGTATGTCGCTATGTTATACTCTATCTTTCTAGCTACCTCTAAGCAATTAGCTCCAAAGACATTTTAACTCCTTTTATCTCTATAAAGGTATTCTGTCCTTTGTGTTTGTCTTTGTCTTGGTTGCATATTTGATTAATTCACATTACATTCTTGGGAATCACTGGTGGTGTTGACACACGAGACTACTCTGTTTTTCTGGCATAAACAGTGAGATGCTCATAGGTCCGCTGAGGGGAGTTTGGGAAGCAGATACACTTTCGTATTTTTAGGTTCCACATTGAATAAGGAAAAAAAAAACACCATTAGATGTTAAAGCTAGGGATTAGCAGACTGGGAAGACAGCAGAAGTCTTGGAAACCTGTAGAAGCTGAGACTTTGTGGCATTTCAAGTGATCCAGAGTTTGGGTAATATAGTGAAATATATTCCTTATAGAAGCATGGTTTCCAGAACTGATTTTTATGTGAACTTAGCATCATTAACTACTGTTTCTGCTCAGAAGCTGAGCATCAGCTATTTTTTATATTCGTGTAGCATTATGCAGGAAACTGGAACTCTGTTCCTGAACGCTGGCCCAACATCTTCACAGCCTGAAGTCAAGCTCTGGAAATCAAGTTTAAGTGAGCTCAAGATTTCTACATAGACACCAGATGTGTTAAAGCACAAGCCTGTGTAAGCAAGCTCTTGAGAAAGAAAAGCCATAAAAGATCACTCTGATTTCTGCTGCAGAATAATTATTGAATCCCCTGTAGNGTAGTAGTCAAAGGCCAGATCTAGGTCTCAGGAGATGTTCATAGAATCACAGAATATCTCAAGTTGGAAGGACATATAGTTGGATCTATATGGATCATTGAGTCCCACTCCCTGCTCCTCACAGGACTACCTAAAACTAAACCACATCACTAAGAGCATTGTCCAGATGCTCCTTGAACTCTGACAGGCTTGGTGTCATGACCACTTCTCTGGGGAGCCTCTTCCAGTGACTGACCACAGTCTCAATGAAAAGCCTTTTCCTAATGTCCAGTCTGAACTTCCTCTGACACAGCTTCGTTCCATTTCCTTGTGTCCTATCTCTGGTCACCAGAGAGAGGAGATCAGCACCTCCCCCTCTGCTCCCCCCCTTGGGGAAGTTGTAGACTGTGATGAGGGTACCCCTCAGCCTTCTCTTCTCCAAGCTGAGCAAACCAAGTGGCCTCAGACACTCCTCATAAGTCTTGCCCTCGAGACCTTTCACCATTTTGGTCACCCTCCTCTGGACACACTCTCATAGTTTGATGTCCTTAGATTGAGGTGCCCAAAACTGCACACAGTACTTGAGGTGGCGCTGCACCAGTGCAGTGTAGAGTGGGACAATCACCTTCCTCGACCAGCTAGCTGTGCTGTGCTAAGCTATGCTGTTTGGAAAAGAATTTTAAAGCATGTTAAAATTTGCTGTGGTATACTTTCCTTTTTCCATTGAAATTACCTGTTCTTCTAGAAACTGAGTTCCTCAAGACACCATGCTACAGTGGTGACCATGGTGTGACTGGTGCTGCGCTTGAGATAGAGTTTGAAGCATTACTAGCAGCAAAGACCCAGCTGTCTCTTTTTCTCTGGTAGTAGTTTTGTGTTGAGATTGATTTGAAAATAAAAAAGATCCTTGCAGATTTCAGCAAATGAGAGTCTTTAGTGTGATGTCTACGTAAGGATAACATACAGCTATCAAGCTCATTTTCACATGTCAAGCCCATTGAGTTTATACCCAAACCATACAAACTGTTACGTGTTGAAGCCTGTCTAAATAGTACGTGATTTTCTAATGATGATAATGGTTTTGTGCTGATGTGTACTGTACTGTAAATGCAGATAAGCAATGCTATTTCCACTGAGAAGGAAGTATGTCGCTATGTTATACTCTATCTTTCTAGCTACCTCTAAGCAATTAGCTCCAAAGACATTTTAACTCCTTTTATCTCTATAAAGGTATTCTGTCCTTTGTGTTTGTCTTTGTCTTGGTTGCATATTTGATTAATTCACATTACATTCTTGGGAATCACTGGTGGTGTTGACACACGAGACTACTCTGTTTTTCTGGCATAAACAGTGAGATGCTCATAGGTCCGCTGAGGGGAGTTTGGGAAGCAGATACACTTTCGTATTTTTAGGTTCCACATTGAATAAGGAAAAAAAAAACACCATTAGATGTTAAAGCTAGGGATTAGCAGACTGGGAAGACAGCAGAAGTCTTGGAAACCTGTAGAAGCTGAGACTTTGTGGCATTTCAAGTGATCCAGAGTTTGGGTAATATAGTGAAATATATTCCTTATAGAAGCATGGTTTCCAGAACTGATTTTTATGTGAACTTAGCATCATTAACTACTGTTTCTGCTCAGAAGCTGAGCATCAGCTATTTTTTATATTCGTGTAGCATTATGCAGGAAACTGGAACTCTGTTCCTGAACGCTGGCCCAACATCTTCACAGCCTGAAGTCAAGCTCTGGAAATCAAGTTTAAGTGAGCTCAAGATTTCTACATAGACACCAGATGTGTTAAAGCACAAGCCTGTGTAAGCAAGCTCTTGAGAAAGAAAAGCCATAAAAGATCACTCTGATTTCTGCTGCAGAATAATTATTGAATCCCCTGTAGAGCTGAACCAGCTACCTTTGCTGTGTTATGAAGATTTAGACTTTATCCATAAAAGATAGGACTTTGTATCAAAAAACAGTTCTCATCTGTGCTGCTTGCAAGTATGTTGTGGCAAACATAGGTTTGATAAGCAGTGTGTGAAGAACTATGTACATGCCCTTCTCGGTGCCTTGCTTCTGCTTGAAAAGCCTACTTCAGACATAAACATATTCTGCAAAGAACATCTATGTATAGGAACTGTACACTTCTATGTCTTGAGCTGCTCCATTTCAAACTTAGGACAGTCAGACCAGTAGATGTGGGTAAGCAAGTAACAGCACTAATTAGCTGTATCCCTTCTAAAATATTCTCTCCCATCATACAGAAAGATCCCTTTGCAACATCCATGCATATCCATCCAGGTCACTTTAAGCAATCCTGAAAAAAAACCAGAATTTTCAGGCCTTGCCTGATCTTGGAATTTGTTTTCATTCAGCAATCAGTTGTCAGTAACAGATAGAAATATGCCAGTAGTTATAGCCATTCTTGGGTTTGTAAGACTTGGTTGGTTCAGCATTTAATAATCAATATCTTTATCTGTTCCAATGCATTGGTGACCACAAAATGTGGGGGCCACTTCTGAGCAGAGAGAAAACAGCTTGAATTTTCCTAGACAGAGAGCACATGTCTAAATACTGTCTAGATACAGCAGGACAGGATAGTAACAGCACATGTTTTAATATAAGCCAATAGTGCTTCCAGTGCATGTGTTTGGATACTTTTCTGGAAGAAAATTAGTTGGAGGTTCCAATGGCATTTGCATGAGTGACGTTTGCTTAAATAAACATGTTGTCATTTATTTCTGCCAGGTGCACAAGAAGCTGGGAGGGGGCACAGCCAGGACAGCTGACCCAAACTGGCCAAAGGGCTGTTCCATACCATATGACGTCATGCTCAGCATATAAAGTGGGGGGAGTTGGCCGGGGGGCAGTGATCACTGCTCGAGGACTGGCTGGGCATCAGTCAGCGGGTGGTGAGCTTGTTTTTTCCTGGGTTTTGTTCCTTTTCTTGTTGTTTTCCTTTTCACCATTATTAGTATTAGTATTAGTATATCTCAATTATTAAACTGTTCTTATCTCAACCCATGAGTTTTCTTACTTTTACCCTTCCAATTCTCTCCCCCATCCCATCGGGGGGGAGGATGAGTGAGTGGCTGTGTGGTGCTTAGTTGCTGGCTGGGGTTAAATCACAACAGCCAGTTATCCTAATGTGTTTAATTCCTACAGGATGAAGACTTAACCAAACAATAAATAGGACTGTTTGGTCTTAGCTGCTACGGCTGCTTGGTAATGTTCTGCTCCTTGAGGAGTTCATGGTTAAGGAACAGTCCTAATGAAATACTGTAATGGCTCCCATTATAGGAGTTAAACTGTACAAATTAGAGCAAAATGGCAAATGTCTCATGTGGAGGAAAACAGCTGCTAACACTATTGCTCTGTGGTACCATTTGGTGACAGCAGTAAGGGGATTGCTGAGGGCCCTATTCTGTCATCAGTCGGCCAGTGTGATTGCAATGGTATCATAAGCGTCAAGGGAAGTTTATCCTGAGGTGCTAATGTGTTGCAGGTGGTGAACCCTAGCAAAACTGTTCCCAAGTCAATAAAAGATGTTCCTTTTTTTTCCCTGAGTCTTTTTTTTTTACAGACTAGAGGACAGGGCAGTCAGCAGGACATTTGGGCTGCCTGCAATCATGGGACAGACTTATCATGTAATGCCATTTGCAAACTCATTGAGCTCCGTTGTAAACTAGTGAGATTTCTTCTCCTGCTGATTCCTTATAGAGGATTGCCCCAGTCTGCTAAGTGGGAAGAGTCAAAGAAATTGAAAATCTACATCTGAGACTATAGTTCTTTGATTAGCATTTTAGTGAATGCAGAATACAGGTAAATCAGTGTTGCCACTGCTGAAACACAAAACTCATGAAACAGCAGGACGATACGTAACACTCAGCAACAACCCCCAGGCAATTCACAGGCACCTGAAAGGCTGAGTCGCACAACACTCTGTTGAGATATTTTGGTAGGTTTTTTACAGATAAAGGATGTCAGACCTTGGCAGGTTGCATGGCTTGCTCCAGCTCATACGGTAGTGTTTCACTGAACTGTTGGGAAAGGAGAGAGAAAAAATGAGTTGCGACTATTACACAACACTTTTTAGGGTAATGCATTCTCTTCTTGTCGAAAAAATGCTTTACAAAACTTCAGCTACCAAGAAAATCTTACTCTGTGTGGGAGGGCATGGAAGCATTGCACAATAATTTAAGGATCTTCAGTTAAAAGAATCTAAGAGGATCCTCAGCTTTTCTGAGAATCTGACCCCGTAAATCAAATAAATCATTGAAAGGAGCTGATCTCTTAAATCAACGACATCAGCAGAAATAGATAAAGCAACATTATCCACAGTAATATAACACCTCTTCAGTTCCAAACTTAGTGTGCTGGAAAAAATGCCTTTTTTCCATGAAGAAAAGTTGTTTCTTTAAAAACAAAAAAAAAAAAGTTAAAGAATTGACTTTTAATTCAAAATACCTCCTCCACGAATGTGAAGACAGTGCATTTATCATGCAGTGTGGAAAGAATTCTTCCTGACTGATTTCCAGGGATGTTTTACTCTGGTTTAATTCCAGTAACTTTGCACAGTTTTTTCTCACATACTCATAGTAATGTTTGCGTCTCTGTGCGTGCCTTTCACGTGCACAGGTGCACTGGGCAAGAATTTATAGACTATTCCCTCTCTTCAAATTCTGCCTGCAAAGTGCTTCTGATTGGCTTATATTTGGAATACCAAAACTATCAATCTAACATTTATGGCTAGCAAGGAATGCAAATTCATCTCATCGCTGAGCATTTGTGTAGTACCTGTCTCCCATCTAATCTTTAAACAGAGGTTTAGTTTATCCTAACTTTGTTCCTTTTGCGTTGTCACTGGAACAGATCATCAAAAAAAATGGTTAAAGAGTAATTTTCAATAGAAAGCCTCAAATTCTCAAATATGCAACATCTAAGCACTTATATTCCCTTCTCAGTTTGCTTAGCTCTTCCAGAGTCACGTTTACTCCTTACGGTCAGCTTCTGTTCCCAGCCAGTGCTCTGGCCAGCCTGGCCCTCGGCGGGTCCCCGGCTGATCCCCATGCTACAGCACAGGAGGGAAGGGAGAGGGATGCCAGGAATGTGCTGTGGATGGATGGGGCTTGCTGCAGCAAGCATAGCACTCCCTGCAGCAAAGACTTCTTTCCACCAAATGCTTTCCCAGTAGAAAGCCTTTCACTGGAAGATGTTTAGTCATTTAATTATTAGGGTCAGTTATTTCTGTGATTTCAGTTAATTTACAATTTTCTTGTCCTCAAATCCAAAGTCAGCTTCACTAAAAATAACTGTCCTCAGTTGACTGGGAAAAGCAATGGAGGGATGGGGCTTTGAGCAACCTGATCTAGTGAAAGATGTCTCTGCCCATGGCAGGAGGAGTGGAACTAGATGATATTTAAAGGTCCCTTCCAACCCAAACCATTCTATGATCCTATGATTTAAGTCATGTTATACCTTCTATTTCAAAACACGATGAGGGTGGTTAAGCACTGGAACAGGTTGCCCAGAGAGGTAGTGGAGGCCCCATCCCTGGAGACATTCAAGGTCAGGTTGGACGGGGCTCTGAGCAACCTGATCTAGTTGAAGATGTCCCTGCTCACTGCAGGGGGGTTGGACTAGATGACCTCTAAAGGTCCCTTCCAACCCAAAACATTCTATGATTCTATGAAATATTGCCCTGGTGGGTCTATCACACACTTCCTAGAGAGGGAAGATAAAATGTCCTGTTATACGCTCAATAGTGGGAACTGTCATGGGCCAAATAAATCCTGAGGTTATGACAGATTATGTTATTTAATGCTCAGTGAACTGGTCTTCCACCAACAGAAGATCTGCAGTAGAATAGGTCACAATAACCTAGTCTCCCGCCTCTGTACTGTGACTTAACCTGGACTTGAAGGGGGCACAGGAGACAAGTCAGAGACTACTTCTGATGGAGGAGTAGCGTGCTGTGCTATTCAGTCCTCAGTATTACATTTGAAAATTCCTTATAAGTTACAAGTAGTCCAAATACTCCTTAAAAGTTAGGAGAAAAGCTATTTGGACAGAAATTATTTTTAAAATACAATCTTCCAAACTCACATGGAATGGAAAGCAAGTTCTCATATAGCTTTTGCATTTGAGTTCTGTTTGGTTCTTGCCTCCTTTCTGGAAAGCAATACATTTATTACAACACTGGCCACATAATCTTTTGTCTCTCTGTGTGCAGGAGAGCTGAGCTATATTTCATTGGCTATATTTTAATTTCTGTTTATTTGCACAAAATGTTTTCCCTCATGTGATAAGCCATTTTATTTTGCTGCACAAGCCTAAACCTGAAACAATTTCAATGGAGTTCCCCTGAGGAAAGAGGAATGGAGCATTAGGATCACTAATTATGTTTCTAAATATATCTCATAGTAACCTAACAGGCTGTAAAGATTCCGATATCTATAAGGAAAAACTGGACAAAAATAAAATCTTATTGACAAAAGCCAACACATGGCTAATACAGATGAATGGTGGAAATCTGCCAATAATGGCAATGTCATTTTCTTCCCAGCTATTCTTGGGGGCAATGCTCAAACTATTTCTCTAATTGACCCCCTTCAGACAAAAAATCATTTCCTGCCAACTATTTACTGACCGACCATATTTAGAATGGGATATAAAGAAATCATATTGGCATAGGTTAGCCTGTAGGGTTTAATTAACACAGCTGAGAAGTCTGATGCCTGATGAAGGCATAGCTCCTTTCATATGGCGTGAGCTGGTAGAGCCAAAGCCAAGAGGAGAGCCCAAGTGCCGATGATGAATTCTACATGTGTCAGAGAAGGGCTGTTGGTGACCTTCTGGAGTTAATCTGTAGGGTTAGCACATGCTCCTTGACAGAACATACCACATGGCCCACAGCCTTGTGGAGTAAAGCATCATGTTAGGATCAAAGTGAAAATAGCCAGGCAGGGAATATTTGTGAATCTGTCTTTTGTCTTCTACAGAGGACAAGGGAAGGACTTCAGCCTACTGCATTGTACATCATATATGCACATACACGCGAGAATCATCTGTCCTCATCTTTCCCACTGCTTTGTTATCCAGCTCCTGACTAGAGTCTAAGTAACCCACCCAAGCCAATGGCTTGATTGCCAGCCAAGGACATGTGAACAGATAGTCCTGTGAGATGGAGACGTCTGGTGGGTTGTACTGCTCCTTTCAGAGGAAACAAAGAATCCTGGTGCCCAGATCTTTCATTGCAAGAGTTTTGCAGGAGACATTCAATAAAGTGGTTTCAGGTAAACCACCAGAAGTGGTTTCAGGTAGCAAAAAGAATAGCTGCTCCCTTCCTTCCAGAGATACTTTCTTACCCTTAAACATTCTTTTTTTTGCTTTCTTTGTCCTCACTTTAGGAAAGTGCAGGACAGATGTAACAGGGTAACCTTTCCTCAGAGGTGAGTTACAATAACTGAAATAATACTGACCGCCAGGTGAAATTGCTTCAGCCCTTCCTTTGGAGTCCACTGGTTCAGTCTCAAAAACATAATTCATTGCCATGAGACGTACCTGAGCCGGTTCTGAACAAGCCAGCTGAGGTACCCAAGGCTGTTTAATGACCGTGTTTGGGCCTGCAGCAGGCAAAGAAAGCAGAGCAGACATGGAAGGAACAGGAATGTGCAAGGGAAAGGGGGAAAAGGCTGGAGAAGACTGGTGAGCAACTAGCACCCCTCGTAAGCTGTCAATAAAGTGTCTCTATGCACGAGTTAAATTGATTGTCCTGTGTTTCATTTGTGCATGTGTATAATAGCGTGCTACTGTGTGGGAAGCTCTGGGGGTATAAATCCCCTTTCTGAAGGAGTAATTTGCCACTAAAAGGCAAATTGCTGGTCTGATCAGAGGCTAAGTGGCAACCTGGGTTGTAAAACAGGATGCTTACAGCTTACGCAATGTGGCAAGAAAAAGCTTTAAAAGAAACAAGGTGATGGTGGCAGAGATGGAGGCACGATGGCAAGCAGACTTTGTGGATATGCAAGTTTTCCAAACACAGTGGTGGTGTTAATGATGATGACAGATATACTATCCAAGCATGCCTCAACGTTTGGTCTAAAGGACAAAACAGATTCTGAAATATCTGGGGATTTTAAAGCAATGTTTAACAAGAGGCGAATGCTTCAGAAATTACAAACTGACCATAGAAAATAATTGTTAAAACAGCCTGTAAGCAAACTGTAAAATCTATATAATGTTCCCGTAGCCAGCTGGCCTGTGCTGCTGCGTGACCATCCCAGTGCATACAAGATCCATCACTCCTGATACTGTGTAAGAAACATCTCCTATCATAACTGTCAACAGAAGATGGTCCTATCTGACCATTTCTCCTTCTGCAGGAAGAGTTTACACTATTTGCAGGTGTCTCACCTATGTAGAGTTTGGTCAATTTTGCAGGAGGAATCACCTGCAGGAGTTCCTGGGATGGCCAGATCCTCCACCCAGGATGTTAGTCAGCACACTGAAACACACAAATTGTGCCTGTGGATCGATATAGACAAAGCAGGAGATATCATCTCTGTGGCTGTTTGAAATTCCCACCTGGAGAGAGAGCTCTTGTGGCAATTAGTGAAATGCTTGGCTGTGCCGGTTGGTTGGGCCAGGAGTTCGGTCTCTGGTGGGTCCATTGTCCACAGTCAGTCCGTTGTCTCATCAATGCAGAGACCATCTGGGATGCTCGTGGGCCACCGAGGGAGTGAAGGACTTCAGTGTACCCAGGGTGTATGCAGGTAGACTGCAATTTTTAACTATAGGACAAAGTCAACTTTCATCCTTGTATCTCCCTTATAATTTAAATTCTTAAGCTCTCGCCACGATAGTGGAACACAATTTTCTGTATTGACAGTAAGACAGAGCATGGTTCCCCGTGGTGGGGAGGCAGCATCCCTCTCGGGTGCAGCAGTTCCCATGGGGGTCCTCTTGCAGGAGCTGGGTACCGGTCCCATCCTTGGGGCTGCTGCAAGCCCGGTCTTGCCTGGCTGAGCTGGGGCAGCACTGGGTCTTCATTTCTTGGTAGCCATAGCAGCCTGGACTTCAATCTAGCCCAGCTGGCTGCTGCTCCCAGAATGAGGTTGCCTGGCGCATGGTGCTGGACATGGTCATCTCTGTGTGCTGGAGGCTGTAAGGAGAGTCAGGACAGTCAGCAGCACAGGCAGGAGAGGCCAGCATGGTGCTCCCAACCCTCCCAGGGTAGAAACGCTGCCGGCCCTCCCGTGCATCCGCTGGCCATGTCCAGTGCCTGGCTCTAGTCTGGAGGACCTGGGACCCCCTGTGATGCCAGAGAGGAACACAAGGACAAGGGAGTGACTGGGGACATTGGTAAGTTACCCTGCTTCTTCTGCTGCTCCCTGCATTGTGCATAATGGCATCAGCTGGTGTTGTATTGGCCGTGCCTCTGATGGAGGTCTGTGAGGACACCACCTTCCTCCCACGCTGCTCCTCTGCAGGTGAAGGAAGGGAAGATCAGGAGCCATAATGCCTATTCTGGATGTCCATGCCATTCTGGCCCCAGAAGTTTGTAACGCTTATGAGATGGGGAGATGGGTGAGGAAACCAGGAGGGATCACAGGCAAAACTCTGATCAGTTCCCAGCCTCTCCGTTAAGGCAGTTCAGTTTCTCACGGCAGAACCAAAGTCCTATCAGCAGAATTCCCTTTGCTCATCAATGTTGACATCAGTTCTTTTGTTCAGATCCTTCTTTTACCGTGTAGCCTCCTACACCATAGAGGATCGTCACATTAGCCTGCTTACCTGTAGCTGTGAAACATCAGGTAGTTGTTCAACCACCCCGCTCACAGTGGTATTGCTTCCCACAGCCCCTTTCGGTCACTGCTGGCTCACAGTCCTCTCTTCATCATCAACACGGTGCCAGAGACCTTGAAATAGCACTGCAAACATTTCTCCAAGCAGATAAATAATCCCCAAATTTCTGTAATGAGCTAGAAAGGGATGCAAGAGATCATCATGAGCAATGAACAGGTTACACTGAGGAAAAGCACCAGTACGGCTGTCCTGGTCAGCTTTAGACTTGTTAGAAAGACAAAAATTGAATTTTTTTTAACAAATCTAAGAATAGTCCAGCCTTACCTAAGGTTAACCATGCCACACATATGCCAAAAAGAACAAAAAATACCTAATATTCCTAAAATAGATAGTATTTGTGTAATTATTCACCATATTGTGTTGAAAACCCATCTGTAACAATGAAGGGCATAAATAACATATTCCCTCAGTAATAAACACTAATAGATTATTCTTACCAGGTATTCAAAAATTGTCAGAGCACAGCAAATTTAACTTTGAATCAGAGACTGCTGGGTTATTTCAGACATTGTTTTTGTTTATCTGAATATTTTTGCCAAATTTTCTATTTCAATACACTTGTCATTTAGAAGTATATTTTCCAGTAAATTGATTAAAAATTATTTGTATGTAATATAGCATCATAAAAGCAAAAGCATCCATTTATAGTAACACAGAATTATCCAGTTGGAAGGTGGTCCTGGGGTTCTTTTAACTTGTTCTCATGGACTTTGAGGGAAAGCAGTTTGCCAGCCCAGTATATTCCAGTGCTTCACCATCCTGACCACTAGAATGTTTCTTTTTATGCAAGTCTTTTATTTTCTTTATTTTGTCTATTTATTTTCTTTATTTCCTTCTTTTATTCAAGTCTGAATCTTTTATGCTCAAATGCAAGTTTATTGTGTCTTGTCCTAGCAACCATTCCCTTATTTTTAATAAAA
This sequence comes from Balaeniceps rex, assembly GCA_013401315.1. Taxonomy (NCBI): domain Eukaryota; kingdom Metazoa; phylum Chordata; class Aves; order Pelecaniformes; family Balaenicipitidae; genus Balaeniceps; species Balaeniceps rex. The sequence continues at coordinate 43,699 of VYZW01011282.1, forward strand.
ATACATATATAGTATGTATTTGTAAGTACATAGTACATACTATATCTGTGCTATATACTATATGCTATATTATATATAATATATACTATACAGTACATAATATGTACCATATACTACTTATATGTGCTATGTAAGTGTGCTATATACTATATGCTATACATATCCTATATATGTGCTATATACTATATGCTATATTATATATAATATATACTATACAGTACATAATATGTACCATATACTACTTATATGTGCTATGTAAGTGTGCTATATACTATATGCTATACATATCCTATATATGTGCTATATACTATATGCTATATTATATATAATATATACTATACAGTACATAATATGTACCATATACTACTTATATGTGCTATGTAAGTGTGCTATATACTATATGCTATACATATCCTATATATGTGCTATATACTATATGCTATATTATATATAATATATACTATACAGTACATAATATGTACCATATACTACTTATATGTGCTATGTAAGTGTGCTATATACTATATGCTATACATATCCTATATATGTGCTATATACTATATGCTATATTATATATAATATATACTATACAGTACATAATATGTACCATATACTACTTATATGTGCTATGTAAGTGTGCTATATACTATATGCTATACATATCCTATATATGTGCTATATACTATATGCTATATTATATATAATATATACTATACAGTACATAATATGTACCATATACTACTTATATGTGCTATGTAAGTGTGCTATATACTATATGCTATACATATCCTATATATGTGCTATATACTATATGCTATATTATATATAATATATACCATATAGCACATAACATATACTATCTACATTATATCTGTATATCTTAGCTTGCTATTTGCAACTATCATGGCAATAAACAGGTATGAGGCATCTAAGAGCAGCTGAAAATCCAAATAGTTATTTGTGTTTTCAGGCATGTAAGAATCCTTTAAAATATGTTTTTAGCTTTAGGCTTCTGAACAAGTTAAGCCTGTATGAACCTGGAATTCTTACAGGTTATGCAGTAGTGAAACTCTGCATAGCACAAAAAGTGAAGGAAATTTTGCTATGGTTTATTTTTTCACTTGGGCTAGGCTAGAGTCTACTGCTGCTGCTTCAGCAGGATGTCATCCCGGAGCGGTCAGCCACAAGCAGATATCAATAATTTGACAGTGCCTAATGAGGGGACATTTCTCACTCAGAGACTGGATTTTGGCAGGTTATTTGAAGTCTTGAAGTATTTGGGCCAGGCAGACAACAAAGAGCATTCCTAAGGTAAGGTGACACGACCCACCGGAGTTTTAAAAACTGAAGTACTTCAGTACAGTGACAAGATTTTATTCTTTAAATCTTTTTTCTTTAAAATTGTTAGCCTGTTTATTCTCCCTATTACCTGGGCAAATAATCTGTTTTTTATGTTTCCTTTTCTGTTAAAAATCTTCTGATATTAGTTCTGAAACAGGGTTATCTTGCACATTTGTGGGGAAAGGCATTGCCCATCTGATTAACTGTGGAATTGACAATATGAAAGGAAATAGATGAAGTAACATTTTTCTGTGCAAATTTGCCTGAACCAGGCAAAACTTACTGGACTAAGTAATTAGTAGAAGATAAATGCCACAAAGATAGCTGCAATATTTCCAGATGAAAATGTGTTGTCAAGTTAATACTAAGAATAATAATAATGAGTCTCATCTGATATACAGTGACTGTGTCTTTTTAATTATCACAGTTCTCTTTCCCTCATTTATTGTCCTAACAAAACTGTTGAAGAAACTTCATTTTAAGGCTGGAACCAATACAATTACAAATATCAATTTCAATCTTAACTGAAGTCACCCAATTAGCTAGTATAATTAATGGCAATTTTAAAATCAGTTCCCATTAGAATATGGTGGGACCTGACTCTCACAAGATCAGTAACCATTTTTTGGTTTTCAGTAACCAGTGTCTGGAATAACAAAAGGTAGAGGAATTAAATAGTTACCGATGTGATTTGAGGGCTGGAGGTTTGGAATTCCCATAAAACACATATTTGGATGTCAGAGTGGTCACACTGGTTACATATACCCAGCTGGTGTTTTCAAAGCTTTGTACTTGTCTGTCATCTTACACAAGACCAGACTTTTAAAATAACTTAGCTTCCATTTAGGCCCAAAACACATGGTCAAATATTTTTAGGTACATTTCAAGCGCTGAGGTTTTTTGAAACCTTATTTTCATGCCTTTCCTGGAGCTTGAAGCTTTCAAAGACGTGGTTCTGATTATGGAGCTAATTCTGGTCTGCCAAAAACATTTGGAAAAATCCCAGCTAGGTCTCTGCAAGGCAATACCAAAGTGTGATCTGGGGAGAGCTCACTCTTGGGACAGCTCCTGAAACACAATATGGGTGGAGACCTCGGTCTCAGGTTTTGCCTTGGTCCTCCAGTGCTGTTGCAGAAAGACCAAACACCTCCCAAGTGCCCTCATGCCATATGTTAAGCCTGGCAACATGTACCTGCAGGTTTCATGCTATGAAGACAACACACCAGTAGGCTCAGAATCAGCTCTTACAACATTACAGACACCCCAAAATGTGAATACACAGAAAAATAGCCTCATTGCAGGGCTACAGGGGCACCAAATGGCATCCAGTCCCCTGATCAAGCACAAGGTCGTGTGGATGCAGATGGGCAACTTGCCTTCAACTATGTGGACTTGGCCCGGGGATCAAGGATCACACTCATTTAATCGTGTAAACGTGACCTCACCATACAGTCTGGATGGTAATGATATATAGGTCTCAGGACTTTAGCCCTCTTCACAGCCTGAGGACACATTTGAGGTGTACTGTCTAGTTAGTACCAAAACTTGGAAAAAACCTGCAGGAGCAAGATGTACAACAATTGAATCATAAAGCATGACAAAACTGCTAAGTTAAGATTGTATCTTCAGTTTTGGAGTTTTGTACAGTTTAACTACTTTTATTTTCAAACTTACTCCTCATTTAGATGGCGAAGCTCTCTAGAGCAAAGAGAATTGTCTTAGTTATGTTTGGAGAGCGACAGCCTTACCAGGCTGTGAGCCCAGAAGCAGTGCTACATGATATAAATAAAACATTTATAGTAGCACCCTTTATTTTTACTGATTTAATGTATCATTCATGAATAAAAGTTTCAGTAGAAAGCTAGGTAGCAATCACCTCTCATCTTGCATTTGGTGGAGTTTAAAGGGTCAGATTCTGTGCCAATGCTGCATTCATTCTGCTGAAGTAACTGGGCCTGTAGTAATTTACACCAGCTGCTGCTTTGGTCCATTTGTAAAAGTACAGCAATTTGTTAGACGCATCCATGGTCGATGGTACAGGTCTTTTATGTACCAGCCCATCTGGTACTATGTCTTCCCTGTAATTTCTTATTTTTAGATCAATACAGTAAGTACCATTAAGTATTCTTTAATTTTAGGCTTTTATGCCCCATTATATTACTTTTAAATTGTCAGCCAGATGATATAACAGGTAACATGATAGACACATCCGGCACTAATTAAGACTTAAAAGCTAATAATAGTCTAAAAATACAGATGACAAATTAACTGAGAATAATTTTATCAGAGCATCTTTAGACATGTGTAGGTCTTTTATTCTAGTGGTAAATGATCTTATCCTATGGCTCTTTTGCTCTCCACAAGTGCAGCTGGAGGTAAGAAGAATATTCCAGTTTTGAAAGTGGCAGAGACCAGCAGAGTGATCCTTGTTCTCTAACTAAAGTTAGGACAAAGATTCCTTCTCAGCCGTGTTTGTTGCACATTGATTGGAGACCCCTTGTATCACTCCTGCATGAAAAAAAATCTAGAACTTGGAGCAGGTAGGAAGGAGACTGAGAGATGCACACTGAGTCTTTCAGCTTTTACATCTAGTGGACTAATAAAGTTTAATTCCTAACAGAAAATCCAGACAATGAGAATAGGACAAATATCTATGAAGAAAGCCAAGTTAAACTGTGCTACAAAAAGTTTGTGCCAGTGTAAATGACTTCAGTTAAACAACTTCTGACTTACAACGACATAAGTGAGATCTAGATATTCTTGGAAAGGCATTATTTATATTCAGTGCTTGGGTTCCAAACAGGTATCAGCATTTTGATTTTTTTTCCCCCATACTCCTGTCTCCAATTTTTTTAATTCACAGGAAGGTGAAGAAAGAGAAGATTTTTGGTTTGTTGACCGAAAGATTCAGTGGAATAAAGCTGCCCAGGAAGTTTTCACCTTTTGTTCTGCTTTTTTTTCTTTTTCCTCTCTGTAACTTTATCTTCTCTGTACTTGGAAGAGTTTCGTTTCCCTCTTCCCAAGCTGTTTTGGTTGTTTTTTTCAATTTAAAAGGTGCAAAAAAGAAAACTGAAAACTGTTAAGTTTCTTCATTCTATTACATCTAATGCCAGAAGAGGGGAAGAGGAGAAAGAAAATAGTATCCAAACTGTGAAAACTTCTAACATATTCTGTTTTTAAAAGTTGAAAGAACAAGATTTTGTTTGTTTCATCTTAAAGCTGAATAGAAGTGTGAGTGAGGAGAAATAAAGCATCTTCAGTTGAAGGAATCCAGCTGCGAAATTAATTTCCTCAAGAAATTAGGATGATATAGAGATCCTTTGCAGTATTTTTTTTCTCTGACCAGAATAATCTCTATAATTTCTCTTGCTCCTGTTACTCTGTACAGGACTTTGCATGAAAAGAAAATAGTCTCTGTTTTGTTTAATTGGAGCTTTGTTATTTAATCTACCCAGAAATGATTCAAAGTGTTGGGCAGAAAAGCTCTTTAATAGCTGAATAAAAGAAATTTAGTCTCCAAAACTTCCTAGCTGTAACTTAGGTGTTTCTCATCTTTCTGTCACTATAAAGCAACTTCCAAAATTTTTCACCCCTATAGGCTGGAATTGGTAGATAATTAATACCTCCACATAGCAATAAGTAAGTGATAAAGTAAGTGTTTAGGCTACTTAGGCTATTCCTAAAAAGAAAAGAAAAGTCATTCTTTCCAGGAAAAAAAAAAGTCCACAGCAGGAGATTTCTACGTGTGTGTATGTATGTATATGAAGAAGACTCTAGTCTGACAAGAAAATTACATTCTTGGCAAAGAAAGACTTAAAAATATGGGGCTTGCCTTGCTGGGTGGGTCTGAAAGGCTGATTGTCACGTGTAATGTTTTGAAAGGTTTGAAATATGCAATTTTGTAAGACGGTGGGGCCTAGATCCTGCCCATCTCTGAGAAAGCAGCCTAACAAAGCCCTGGGATAAGAAGTAGCCATTGCCATTATTCAGAATAACCCTCAATTTGCCTTGTGCTGTTGCAGTGGCCGCTCCCTGAGATAGTAGGGATACAAAGTCTGGATTTTGCTATGCATTAGACAGTGGTGTTTCTATTGCTCTCTTTACCGCCCGTTTACACACTGAGCAACCGAGGAGGCAGAAAGTCTATTCACATTTTATTCTAGAGCTGTTCTAGAAGCAAAGCTCGGAGCCCACGTCTGACTGAGAGTTTAAGACCACATCTTACTTAGTACTTGTAACTCCCCAGGAGCAGTTCCTTCAAACCATTTCTAATTAAACAACTAAACCGCACCAAAGACTAGAGGTAGATTAAGAATTTTTATGCAGTATTATACAGATGTTAGGTGGTGTGTGGAGCAGTAAGCATCAGGGCATAGCTTGGTTTGTGGGGGTGGTTGCAACGAGTGGTAAGAGCAGCTCTGCTTACTCACCAAGTACCTGGAGAGTCTTTATTTCTGCATGTGGCACAGGGAGACGAGAGAAGATGTTGAGAAGTTGTGCCGAAGCACCGTCATTCCCCGCTCCCATTCAGCTTTGCGCTTCTCCATGGGCAAGGCTGTGTCATTCCCTGGGGAATACCTGGGACACCTCCTGCCAAACCAGAGTCAGAGAAAAAGCAAAATGCAGGTGGCCCAGGCCCCATCGCAGGTCTCAAAATAAGCTGCCTCTTAGTATCTGAAACTCATTTCCCTGGTAAAATGTCCCAATTGTGGCACTTGCATTGTTTGCTTGAGAAAACAAGGTGGACAAATCTATCTCCCGAAGATGACTTATCATTAGAAAAGGGTCTCTGTGAGCAGAATTCGTCCTCTCTCCAGTGGAGGAACCCACACCCGTCTTGTGTAGATTCATGAAAAAGCTCCTGTCGAGTCCTTGCCTTTGTCTCGTCACAGGCAAACTCAGCTTGGCAGGTTTTGCTCTCCCAGTGTCATTCAGCTTTGGTGTTAGGTGAAGCAGGCAGCAAGGAAAGAAAGGTGGTAATGACGCTGCAGAAATCACAGTGAGCTCTGATCCAAAACCCTGTGTACAGCTCCATGCACCCCAGGCCAAGAAGGATAAATTCAGCTGAAACAGGTGCTTTGAAGGATGGTTACTTCAGTTAGAGGAAAGGAAAACCTGTTCTGGGAGGAAAGCTCAGAGCTGGGTTTGCTTAGTCTAACAAAAGAGCTGAGATATAGCTGGCTTGGAAGATAAACAGTGCGCAGAAGAAACATATAAGATAAGGAAAGAACTTGTAGCTATAACTGGTTATGAATAAGTTTTAGTCTTCAAATTGGAAGAATGTTTCTAAACTCTGACTGAGGTTGGAAAAAGCTTCAAAGAGGATTAATAAGGGAAGGAAAGGGAAGGAAAACTAGTTTTAAGTTTTGCCAGTAACAAAAAGGATGATGTATGATGGCTTTCTGTACCACGAGAACCTGGACCCACTGATCCAGAAAAGCCTTTCACAGTTCCTGAACTTCTTTATTTCTCTGCTGAATTTAAAAAAACTTTCCAAATCTCTTGATATATTTTCACAAATACAAAAAACATAAAGAACCGTACGGGGTTCAAAAGACCTGAGCATTTAATGGGGAAAAAAGCTGTTTGTTTGTTTGTTTGTTTGTTTTAATATTAGATTTCTTTATCGGTTAGAAAAGTAGTATCTAACCTGAATGCCTTTGCAGATCACTTTCCAATTCATCCCACAATTTCAAATCTTTGTGAGTAAGGGTAACTGAAATCTGTCCACACCACTGGCTGTTACCCTATAAACAATATCAAAGATCAAATAGATGCCCAAATGAAGATATGGAAGGGTCTAATTAAATCAAAGATTACAGTATTATATAAGGAGAAATAATTATCTTTAAAGCAGACTATACTAAGTGACAAAGGAAAGTTTTATTATATCATTCTTTTGATTGAATAACAATCAAATGATACCTATGAAAACTCTAAATGCCTTAATGCATAATTAAACATAGAACAATAGGTTGATATTCACCAAGAAGCAATAAATATTCAGTTGAGAGCAACACTTTAATACAGCCAGCAGCATTAAATAATTATTTCTACATAACAAACTAATCTGGACAATAGAGCAAAGGAGAAAAAAATGCCTTTTCCAGTTGTTACCCTTTGGAATATGCCACCAACTTTCCTTTAGATCTGATCTTGTCTGACTGGCAATAGTGTTGTGTGCTTGTCAGAACACTCAGTTGCTGTACAACCAACGCAGCTGCCTGATGAACACTGTATTTTGTGACCTGGTACTAACACTGAATGTTGCTTCATGAGAAGTTTCACAGAAATTGCTACCAAGAAAGTTCAGACTTTAAAAACTAAATCTGGATCAAAGTTGCCTGCAAAGAAGGGCTGTAAACGTTACTGCATGTGTAATAAATGTCCTAATAAATGGTTATTTCAGCCAATATAGATTTTTTTTTTGTGACTCCAGTAGGTGAACAGCTTGTCCATGACCACAGGTTATAAACACTTTTGATGTGCTTGTGCTTGATTTACAACTGCAATATATTTGTAATGATTAATAATGTATTAACCCTTTAATAAACCCTCCATGAACAGAATCTAAAGACCTAGGCAAGTTTAAAACTCTGACATTCTTGGCTGATAGTTGTGTCAGAGGCTTGTAACATATTTCCCACATTCCCCAAAGAGTCAAATAAATCATGATTCATGGAATTTTAAAAATGTGTCATGCACTGCAGTCATAGAATAATTTTAGGCCAAAAAACAGTGCATGTCAATGTAGATGATGGACAGATTTTCTCACACAGACACCACCATTCATAGCCTTGTCTCAAAGCACTGAATAAGCAGTTCAGAGTTAACGTCAACGAGTGCAACAGATACCTGTAGAATGCAGAATTTACTAAACCACAAATATATGCCTCAGTAAATGAAAAAAAAAAAAAGTAGGGAAACATCTTTGAAAGCAGTAATTTAAAAAAGCTTCAGAGAAAGAAAGCGAGCATTGTTCTCTGTGCCTCAGTCAGCAGCCTCTGGCAGCTGCCTTGACCACTATCTCACCCCACATCCCATAAGCTCTCAAAGTCTCCATGAAGTTAGTCTCCTGTGGAGAACTTGAAGCAGGAAGAAACCCAAACAAAAGGAGAAGCTGGAGTGAGATGTCCACTCTACAGGGTCTTACTTCATTTCCCTGAGCCTTTCTCATGAAAAACAGATGAAGAACCTGAAAGTAACTCACAGTCTTGAATATCACTGCTGTTCCTGCTGACTCCTCCTATGGCCCCTGCAGTACGTGAAACACCAGTTTTTGAGTCCAATGACCTGCAATAAATAGAGGTAAGACTGGACAAGGGATTATATGCCCATCTGTTTACCTCTTCAATTTTTGTAAGAAAGTCCTTTTATTACGGTTTTGTTTTTCTAGGGTTTCTGTGCTTTTGAAGGGACACAAGATGGTGGAATGACATATTGTATCTAGCTTCACAAGAGCAAACATTTTCAAAAATTGACTTGTCAGGGAATGGGGTAGATGGGCTTTCTGAGAACTTCTGATTTTCTCCATCAGAACTTTTCTGCCCTGCTTTCCAAGCACCAGGCTGAACATGCCAGCTGCGATTCCACCAGAATCCATGAAACAGAGATGTCCAATGCAGCTGACATTTTGGGTCTTTCCTTCAGTTTACAGAGTGCATATCTTTACAATGAGGAATAAGTCAGCCTTTTTAAAAATTATTTTTATCCTGGCAGGAAAATAGAGAGCAATTAATTAGCAATGGCAAACATTTCCAAGGAGATGAGAATAATGTCTAAGTCTCATTTTTATACTGGTGTCTGATGTGGCTTGAAATATCTATATACTATTTCTGTTAATGTAACCTTGGAACAAAGACAAGAAATGAGAAAAGCAGCCTCCGTTCCAGACCTTTCAATATGCCAAAAGAGTTCAACCAACACCACAGTAAATGATGCAGCTGCCAGGTGACATGTGCGTCCTGAGCTGGAGATAGAGCTGAGGAAAGTTCAAGCTCCTCTAGTTTACACCAAACAGTGCTTTCCCCAAAAAGCATATGAGGCTCTCAGGAAACACCTGCAAATATAGACCTAATTAAAACACTGACTTGCCCACAGAGCAGCCTGTTAACTTGCAGAAAATATTTTTTCTGTAACTATATGTCCTTTCTGTGCTTCTGTTTATTCTCTGAAATTATTCTCCTTTAGTTTCTTCTGTGGACACTTGCCTGAAAACAGCTGTAAAGCCAACATGTGAAACAGGCTCAGTCTCAGAAATTATAAACTTCTGGCTGCTTTCTATTTGCATGGCACAGAGAAATTCAGAACAAACCATTTGTACTGAAAACAGGCAAAACAAACCTGAATTCGGAAATATTTGCTCAAGCCACTGAAGTTTTTTAAGAACATGGGCTGGAGTTACAGTAAATCTGGTCTTATACATAGTTTCAGTGGTGGAGATTTCACCTCTTGCAAAAGACACTGTATTTGTGCCTCTTGGTTTGGGAAACAGGCAGGAGGACTCCAGTGCTTGTCAGAGCCAGTCTCATCACCACTACATTCACAATCCAAAAAATACTGAATATTCTTCTTAAGAGGCAGCTTTTTCCTGTGAGCGCTCGTTCCCTTCCATTCCCCCATCAATAATAAACAGAAAACTGCTCACAGACCTGCCCGCGCCCCGTTGCCGTGGGCTCTGCTGCCATCAAGTGGAAAGCAGCACAAACACGAAGGACCCCATCTCATAAACCCGGGGGTGCTGGTGTATTAACGCCTCAGGTGTGGCCCAGGGGCCACGGGGATGGACAACCCACAGCAGAGCGTAGCCGGCAGCTGCCCTTAGTTGCTGATGGCAAAGCCAGCTCCTCCAAAATGTTGCACTGAGGACTGTGCCTTAGGGCAACCGGTGAGTAGTCGTGGAAGTCTGTTCTGAGAAATGAGCATCACTCATCCTCATCGAACTGTTCGAGTCAGCAGGGTCATTTCTTATACACATACATACATCTAAAACCAGGTATAGATTGAGATGTACCTCCAGAGTGCCATGCAGCCATGGGGTGAGGGCAGGCGAGATGGGAGCCAAGGGTGATGGTGAGGGCAAGGGCAGTGCCCTTCCCAACATGGTGATGTCTCACAGTGCCCAGCCAGAAGAGCAGAGCAGGGGCAGGGACGGGGACCAGGATCCAGCACAGCCCAGGCATGGCCAGACCAGACCGTGGTGATGGGCAGGTCTCAGTCTGGCAGGATTTAAGTTCACATTTCCCACCAACCTGAGCAAACACCACAAGCATAGGCTGGTCCCAGTGATGCCTTCCCATCATCACTGTTGAAGCTGAGCTGCTTTGCAGCAGAGTGTGCACAAGCACTCGGACCAGCAGAATGATGTGCTCCCCTTTGCTTCTGGGCACACACATTTCTCGTACATCATCTTTTTGGTACAGAGAGCAACTTCTCTCTTTGTACCATTCACAGCACACGGAGACTTACCTGACTGGCTTCTGTGTACTACAACATTGAGAGTTGCATTCACCCCACAGATATGAATAAGAAAATATGCTAAAAAACTAAAATAATTTCTGCCTTGTAGACTTTTGGTGCTAGTATGTACTGCATATAGCCACTACGGAGGATGGGATGTGCTTTCAAAGACTGAAAATGGTGTAGAAATCTTTTCTAGACATCATCCAAAGAGTGCATGGAGAGCAGCAAACAGCAGACTTTTAACTGCTTCTTTGGCAGGAGCAACCCCATTTCCCTTTGACATCAGGCGCGAGGGTGGCCAACACTCCAGCACAAATCACACCATCACCAACAGTGACCATCCAAGCACCCTAAAATTTAAAATCACTGTTCAGCTGTTATCTCTCACAACGATAATTCTGGGGGACATGTCTCTGACAGCAGGTTTTTCCTGGGAGGCAAAGGCAGCTTCTAGGGGTTTTTTCCTAAAAGATGTGGAAAACACATCTGCAGACCAAACTACAATTCCAAAAGTTTAGGATTAATGTTGCCCACTGAGAGGTAGTTTGGTTTTAGTTTAATGTAGACAATTTACATTGCAAAGCTCAACTTTTTTAGGAATGAGACTACATATCAGCTTTTCTGATTTTTCATGTTTACCCAGGGTTCAGTCATCAAGGATTCGGTCCAGCATACAGATACTTTTCAGCAAAATATTCATCCATGCCATGATCTGACGCGTGGCAGTAGTGCTGTGATCCTTTGACACATTTAATGCTGGATTTGTAGCAAATGAGAGAACTGGACCCTTCTGTAAAGTGTGTATAAGGCACAAAACAGTCACAAAATTCTGCTTTTTATCCAGGCTACTATATCATATAAGTCTTTCATAAACTGATCAGGTTCCATCCTAAACATACTCTTTTCTGTTCCCTTTAGTCTCCATAAATTTGCTTCTCAGATAGTTAAAAATTTATAATTTCCTAACTAAATTCTTTCGCGTGAGGTGGTTTGGGATTTTTTGTCAATTTCGTCTTTCAGTTTAAATCATCTTCACTCAGTGAATATTTTCTCCTTTCGCTGGCATGCCTGTTCTGATGTATTTATATGAAGCAGCTATATTTCTTGCTAACCTTTGGTTTGGAAGGTTAAACAAGCCAAAGTCTTGCCAGATCTTTCTGTATTAGTAGTATCAAATCAGCATGTACTTGGCTTCCACTGCACAAATGTGTACGACCAAGTAAAAGAATGGCAATTGAAAATAAGGACCAAAAATATTGGGAAAAGGGGGGAGCCACTCAGAGCTCTGTAAATGGGGATGGGAACATGACAGATGTGCCTTTTCCACAGCCATGCTGAAAAAATCACAGCAGTAATTTGGTCTGAATCAAAATATAACATTTCTATTCAAATGTTTTGACAAAGTAAACTGGGACAAATAGTTTTGGTTTAAGTGGAACCCTCTTATTCAATCCTAAATGAAGTGTTTAATTTGGTTGTCTTTTTGATTATTTGGTCTTTCTGTAGGCCTTGCGCTCCAGTTCCTTGTTTAGAAAGGAGGTCTTTTTTAGATGACATTAAAGAAGTCAGATCTTTGTAGGTTTCAGATAGATAATGTCAAAACAGACATTTCAGCAATACAGAATACTTCATTCTGAAAACAGCAAAATGAAATGTTTTGACATTTTCACAATTTATCCTCCTCTTTTGCAGTGTTAACTGTTTATCAGATTCGATGTGACCTCACAGTTTGCTTAACTGAAATGTCCAGTTTTGGCAAAGTTACTAATCCTCAGAGAAGAAAATGGTCCGTATCTACCTACTGGATCTGCCTCATCTTACTCTTCATCCTGGGAAAAAAGGTGGTTGGTAGCAGTATCAGCAAAATGACGAGTAAAATGGAGATGGTGAACAGGATTCAGTTGTTATCTGCTTCTCCCAATACAAAAGCTGAGAAATATCAAATGTGGGTGCCAGATGGCAGGTTAACAAAAAAAAAAAATAGTTTCACTGTTCTTTTGTACAGAATATTATGGAAACTAGAAAGTTTACAGGGACCAGAGGGATAAATTTATGGAAAAAAAATCTTAGAGGATGACTAAGGGCTCACTGCAGGGGGGTTGGACTAGATGACCTCTAAAGGTCCCTTCCAACCCAAAGCATTCTATGATTCTATGATTCTATGACTAAAAACACAGACATCACCTCTGGCCCAGGAAGTCCCCAAGCTGCAAACTGTTGAAGGCTAGAAGAATATTTCAGCAAACTATTGTCACGTGCTTTCCCTGCTCCCTGCAGGTGTACTTCTGGAAATTTTCTGAGGAAGGATACTGAGCTAGACAGACCTTTGATCTGACCCACTCGTCTGTTCTGAAGCGTGTTAGTGCAAATAACGCAAAGAAACAAAATTAATGAAAGACCAAGCTTGGCCGCTCTGCCTGTTGAGCACAGCTGTGTTTCAATGGTACAAACCCTATTAAAAATGTCACATTTGATGTCTGCAATGCTCTTCTGAGTTCCTACTGAAAAGTGAGCAGCTGGCCTTCTGGGAGGCTTTAACAACCCGGATATTGCTTGTTTTATTTCCCTATTGGTAGCTTGTCCGATCAAACTGTTTACTGTACCATACTAGTCTACTTTATTTCTTCTTATGTAGGGATTCGGTTCTGTTGAAAACAGCAGTGTCAATAAATAAGCAGAAGGCAACCTGCTAAGATCTTAAAGCAAAAGAACAGAAGTGGAGAGGGGAAAAACTAATATAACCTCATTTAGCCATTAACTCAATAGCTTTAAGCCCATCAAACACCAATACTTTATATTTCCCTTCACTCTGCATTAACATTTAGCACAGCATGGGGGTGACGCTGCTCCTCAAACCCAGCTCTCGCCACTCAATGATGATTTCATTGCATCCTTTACAGAACGGGCTGGCAGCATTATTCTGATTTCTCTTCTAAAATAAGAGGAGAGAAAATTAAACTGATGAAACTTTTTTGAAGCCTCAGTCCTTTAGCTGGGTTCTTAAGCATCATGGTGACAGCTGTTAGTCTCACTTGAATACGTAGCCTTGAAAAAGTACTTGAAAATCTGCTCTGTGATACATAAGCACCATGTGGAAATCACTGTTAGTGGAGTTGAAGAGCCAGTGCATGGAGCACTGCAAGAAGGGTCAGGCTAAGCAAGGGAAAACTCTGGTTTTGTAACACCTGTAACATTTTCTTCATTAATTATTACTCAAAAGAATAATTATTTTTGCCACTTTCAGAAGCATATTAAGTCTGTTCCCAAACAAAAAGATGATAATGCTATAATAAATATAAAAGTGAAAGAGACTCTCGAGCCTTGGTTCATGGATCACTTGCTAGAGAGGTAAAAAAATACAGTCGGTACCTTCCTCTGATTCCCAGCTGCATTAAAAACTGCAAACATCCAATATTGTCAAAATATTATTTTCTCTGTCAACAGCTGCTGATTTTGTTACTGGAACGGTGCAAAACTGTAATTGGGAGTTTATTGTCCATGATGGTAAAGGGGGTGACAGAGTTCACAGAAGATTACATGAATCACACAACAAAAAGCAGGGTAAGGTTGCAAAAGAAACATTATGCAATGACTCATTGCTTAAGGACTATGTTAATTAAATATTAATCAGGGCCTGAAGTGTCATGTTGAGAGCTACTGAGCTCACTTAAATTTGTGGCCCCAATTACAGCTACAAAACACATGGAAATGTGCCCACTGAGACACAAAACACGCTGCTGAAGTACTTGGGCATAGTTCTTCAACTCAGTGCATGCTACTGCATGAAGGGAGGGAAAATGAGGAAATAAAATCAGGGTGGAGGAAAACACTGGAGAATGACAGGCAGCCATAAGCATTTATGCCACAGAAAGATGCTACTGTTAGAGGAATAGTGAGAGGCAGGTAGGTGTGGGGAAAGAAGAGACGTGGCCACTGTTGGTAGGAAAGATGCCAGGGAAGGGGACAGCCAAGAGAAAGGGTGGGCTCAAGACAAAGGAAGCCCACTGCTGCCCTGCACTGCAGTAGACTACCCTTGCCTCTAGTCCAGTGCTCCCATGCAGCGCCAGCCACTTAGACTGGACATCCCCCAGTAAGGCTGGGATTCGTCTTCATCCTAAAGAAGTCTAAAATAAGTCAGGTGTCGGAGCAGCAACTGGGAAGCCGATCCTCATGGTTTACTCGGAAGCGGAGGGTTGTACGGACGCAGCAGTGGCTTCTAGGTGGGTGTTCAGAAAGTCCCACCTGGGTCCCTTGTTTCACCAGGTGAAGGTCCCTTGTTTCATCTCTGTTCCTCAATTCTCATTCTGTAGCATGAGAATAGCTCCACTCCATCCTAAAGAATTTTGTGACAGTAAATAAATGCCTGGATATTCTGAAATGACTGCATGAAATGAAGCAGTATAAAAAGCCATGTGGAAGATCTCAAAAGAAAATTAATAATTTTTGTTTTCAGAGCAGGTTTTTAAAGTTTTACAGCAATAAGGAATGGTGGTCATTCACTGAATGAGGGAAAAGTAAGACATTGTATAGCTGCTGATGAAAGAGGTCCTGCAGAGAAAGAAAACTTATTTGGTAATGCATGTGATAATTAAAACCTATGTAATAACATAGCTGGACAAGAAGTCTGACTTAGGATCATGCAGTGTTTCATTTCTTAGTGCTAGTCTTGGAATTTTAATAACATTCTTTTACTTCTGACTGTGTAAGACACATCAGAGAGATCTCAGATCACTAAATGACAGAGCATCACTCCTTAATTGATCTAAAATATGCAGTAGGTCTTCGCATACGGTAAGATGCACTTTTTTAAAAGTACCTTTTTGTTAAGGTACTATCAAATACTTCAGATATTTGTATCTCAGTAAGCATATGGGGCATTGAAATTACTGGTTGCTTCATTGTAGCTTTGTGCACCAGGTAGCTCACAAGTACAATGGTAGGGTTGATGAATCCATCTAAGTTTTTCTCATATGTACACATACATATACAAACAGACACACACACGTGTGTGCACTTGTACACACACACAGACACCCTCTGTCGTTATAACTCTCTCTTTGCTTGAGTCTCTCTCACTGAGGGTATTTTAGAGTTTCAAAAGAACCTCAGTGAATTTCTCCTGCACCATATTTCTCTTTAAAAATGTTTTCTTTTGCCATTTGCCCCCAGTTCTGTGGCCTCTGCAAATTTGACAAGAGGGCACACTCTGTCACCTCCTCCAGATTGTTGGTAAAGATGCTAAATGGGACAGGTCCCAGGACAGACCCCCAGTGGTATCCTACTTGTTAACAGGCTCCAAGGTAGAGTGTGACCCATTAAAAGTGACGCTTTGAGCCCAATCATGCAACCAGCTTTTACCCATTTAGTTTTACCCCCATCCAGATCATGCTGCCCTAACGTGAATTATGCTTGTTTTACTCATTTTCCTGTACACAGTCCTATGTAACCAATATCAAAAGTCTTGTGTAACAAAGGTAAATATAGATGTACATGGGAATTTGTGTTCTCCTAGAAGACAAAGTAAATTACATCCTGAAAAATGTCCTTACAATAACAGTAAGTAGTCTTATTAATGCGATGATTATGAGAATGCTGCGAGACAAAAAAATCCAGCTTCACATGGCACAGGAACACAAGAGGATGACAGTCATTAGCAGAGACGTTGAAAGAAAAGATGACTTAGAAAAAGACAGTGAATGCTAATTCTCTGCTGCCCATCATTATTTCAGGGAAACAGGACACTTTCCAAAGCCAGGCACTTTGTGCATTGCTATACAGCAATGAAAGAGCCATTTGGGGTCGGCAGTAACTGTAAAATAAATGGACAGCAAAGGAGTCCCTCATTACTCAGCTTGACTGGAGACAGAAGAATATTTGATGATCACTTTTATATTCTGTCCCTGAAGGTGACCACAATTAAGCCAAGCCAAAATGATGATGGCTAATGGGATGCCACTGAGACTCAAACATTATGTAGAATCCCATGGTATGTGAATTCAGAGCCGGTAACATATTTCTGTGGTCTAATTAAAAACAATAACGGAAATTTAATGAACACCGTGTTAGTGCAATGGCAGAAATTTGTATTAAAAAAATTGTCCTAACAAGAGAAGATGGAACATTTGTGAGAGCTGAAAAAAAGCCCAGCTGGCCAAAGGATCAAAAGGTCAAACATATTTCACTATTGCTTTTAGTTTCCTGTAGGAATTATAAACAGAAGGATCTCCAAGAAACTTGGTGCAAGAAAAATAGCTTTAGCAGCACCTGAAACTATAGTGGGCAAAGGTATTTTAATGGCATTCATTGTAGCCTGAAAGAAGAAATTGCTCACTTCTCTGGGTGAAACGTATTAACCTCTAACAGGCAGTGAGTTAATAAAAATGACTTAAGACTTCTTTCTGGCCTTAAACTCTGTGAATCTATGAATACCAGATGACACCTGCGCAAAGCCAACTGCTTGTCATTCATACCATGATCTTCTTTCCTGAAGTATTAAAAGGACAATGTTCTTCTTCTCTATCTGCCCACTTGTGCACCTTAAAAGAGTTTGTGATCGTATGCCAGAGACTTTGTGAGTTGTTGCTACCCTCTGGATGACCTGCTTGGAAGCTGTGAACCTGGGATATGTGCATGGAATTGCAGCTATGCTGCTACCAGCACATGATAGAAGTGGGAATACGACTAGGCCCTGGTTCTTCTATTTTTACCAAATCCTTCTTTCCAAACTATGGATTTCACATAGATCCTGTAGCTCTCACAACTCTGTCAGCACATAAACAGCAACAGTGACTGCAGAACGTGAGCCCAGGTTTTACTCCCACCACAAGACACAGAAGAAGGCAAGGGCATCTTCCAATTAAACAATTCCTTCTTCACAAAGTTTTGAGTACATACTAACATGAAAAGATCTTCCATGAGGTAGGGAGCAAAATGTAAGTGCCTCCTAGGGAGGATGTAGGAGAAGGAATGCTTTTCCAAAAGCCAAGATGGATAGGACGGGTGACAGGCAGAGAGAGGGGAGGTTGTTGGGAAGTCCTCTCTCGGTGCTCAGGCATCGGCGTTAGGGAAAGCACCCCAGGTCTCTCCCTGACTGCAGAAATCAGCTGCTTCCCTGGAAGGTCAGAGGGGGTTTATTGCCCTGCTGCAGCCCCAGTCAGAGGAGTCCGCAACTTGCGCGATGCCAAGGGCTTTCCATTTTCCAGACTGTGGTCTGCCGGTCACTCTTCTGTGCAGCTGTGCACCTTCATACACCGAGGGCGCTGGGACAGAGTTTTGTACCCCTCTATCCAAAATGCTGTCATCCTCCCAGCTTTGCATTCCCAGTTCTGGACCACAGCCATGGCTGTTGCATTGCATTTCTCATGAGAAGCAATTGCTACCACTGTGTGAACCACCCTTTTTGGCTTTCTCTCCCTTTTCACCCTCTGTTTTGTGGCTTTTAGTGCATAACATTATGTTTGGGAACATGTAGTGCCCAGTAGCTGCCAATAGGAGATAGCAGTGTTTCAGGTAGCCAACAAGCATTGCCCAGTAATACATTTGCAAAAAGCTGAGGAGCCAGTTAGCATGGGCAACACGTGTGCGATCAAAACGTGCTCTGAGCAGTATGATTAGTGTAATGAGTAAGGGTGACTAATAAAGAGGTGGAGTGCATCAGGGTGAAACTATATAGTTACTGTAGGAGAAATATCTGGGAGGGATCACCAGCTGCACTAGAGAGGAAGACTGTCTGGGAATGCCCACCAAGTCCTCGTAGGAGAGGTGTTCCAGCCCTCGGATCATTTTTGTGGTCCTCTTCTGGACCCGCTCCAACAGGTCCATGTCCTTCTTGTGCTGAGGGTTCCAGAGCTGGACGCAGTACTCCAGGTGGGGTCTCACCAGAGCCGAGTAGAGGGGCAGAATCACCTCCCTCGACCTGCTGGCCACGCTTCTTTTGATGCAGCCCAGGATACAGTTGGCCTTCTGGGCTGCAAGTGCACACTGTTGGCTCATGTCCAGCTTTTCATCCACCAGTACCCCCAAGTCCTTCTCCACAGGGCTGCTCTCAATCCCCTCATCCCCCAGCCTGTATTGATATCGGGGGTTGCCCCGACCCAAGTGCAGGACCTTGCACTTGGCCTTGTTGAACCTCATGAGGTTTGCACAGGCCCACTTCTCCAGCCTGTCCAGGTCCCTTTGGATGACATCCCATCCCTCAGGCGTGTCAACTGCCCCACTCAGATTGGTGTCATCTGCAAACTTGCTGAGGGTGCAATCGAACTCGCTGCCTATGTCATTGATGAAAATATTAAACAGCACTGGTCCCAGTACGGACCCCTGAGGAACACCACTTGTCACTGATCACCATTTGGACATCTAGCCGTTGATACCAGGTTCTCACTGTTATCTGCAAAGTACTTTGACTCTGGGGATAAGAATGGATTTAGCTAAGCATCAGTGGTTTTTGTTAGATCCAGCTTGTTGACAATTAAATCTTTATGAACAAATAGGTCCTAAAATTAGACCATTGTGAGGTCAGCTTATTTTATTTCACCAAATCTAGGAACTTGGTGACAGCAGAGGAGGGAAGCTGCTGGAAGCTGCATGGAAGGGTGCCTGGTCAGGTCCTGCTACTGTTCTTTTATACAATCAGTGCAAATGAAACATTGCTGATTCCCAGCTGATTATATAGGATTGTGACTTATTTCACCTGTTTCACCCATCTAGAAAGTAGGAGTCTAATTCAGACATCTAATTTCTTGCTATAGTTGAGGAGGAGAGAGAGACATTCCTTGAAGAGCAGTCCTTCCAACTGCTAGGACACTACCTGCACAATGGCATCTTTATCTGGTACCTTATCTACTAAGCATACTGTAACTGCAGTGTCTTAGCGTTATATGTACAGTTTTGTAGTTGCATTTCTTTGGTTGGGCATAATATTTTTGTGAAAAAGTAGTCTGCTGAAATCCTTCCTCTCAGTTGTTTTCAAGACATGTCCTCTTGGGTGACTACAGAAATTCTACTACTCCTTAAATTCATGATTTGGCATTTTATGCTGTTGATTTTTTTTCCCATTTCCAGTACTTCGAATCTAAAGATCAGCTACTTCTTTCTTGTGTGATATCCTGAACCTCCTCTATATTAATCACTTCCCATAACACAATGTCATAAGCAAGTTTTGTCAGCACGTTTCCACATTAAAATGATGTGAAAATACTTAAGAAATCAGTCACTAGGCTACTCCTTGAGGAACTCCACTCCTGACTTTCCTCCACTCAGTACATTCCCCTTCAAAAGCACCTACTGCTGTCTCTCCTCTAACTAATTCCTTATTCACCTGAAATTTCTTCTGCTAATTTGCATCTTTTCCAATTTCCCATATGGTGTGGTAGGCCAGACAGATGACATCGATGGCATTTCTTTTGTCTAGAAAATGAGTTAGCAAAGAAGGAAGTCAGGCTATTCAAATGCGATTCACATTCAGTATACCCAAGCTGCAATTTATCTCATTCTCCATTTTTTCATTGTCTCCGGTTTCTTTTTCCACCAAAATATGTGTCAGGGCCCTGAGGGCACTAATAGGTCTTAATTGCCCTGACCAGCCTTGCCTGAGGCCTCCACCCACACCTTACAGCTCCTCCGGGAATCACCAGCCATAGCTATTCCCTGACAATATGTTCTTAAACTTCTCATACTTTTGAGATTACAATAATGGGCCTGTAGTTACATAAATACCACTTTTAACCATTCTTAAATAATATCACTGCATTTTCATGCTTTCCCTGACTTGACATCTGTGTTGGAAGTACTGCTATTAGACCAATTGCTCCGTGTATTCTCAAGTCTCTTTACAGAGAAACCTGTAATGGAGATGACACTCTCTCCCTGACCGGAACTCATCAATCTCGCTGATGTTTTTGTGTGCACTTCAGTTCTGGTAATTTTTGTTTCTATATTCTTAATCACAGACCTGTCCTGCCTTTTCCCATATGTTCAGTGTCCTCATCTTTACTAACAACTAAGAAGCACAACAACAATTAATGCTTCATCAGAAAACTTCTTTCTGTAGAACCTCATTCGGTTAGGTTGTTAGGTACGTGCCTAACTTAGTGGCCAGTGGGAGAATTTGCATGTTTAAACACTTCACTCTATTAGACACTTGCACCCAGTTGCCAAGCTTGCTGTCACAAGATTAGTGACATTCTGCACTTTAGTTCACAAAATGTAGCTTTCAGGCATCTCAAGGAGCTGACACAGGTGTCAAGAGACACCTTCCAAGGCTAAATATTGGAGCTTGCATTTTAATACAGTACATTATTACAGGCAAACATTCTCCTCGAGCAGCCATGCACCATATGGTTATCTAGTTTCAAGCAGATTGCTAACCCCAGACCGCCTTAATGCAAATAAATCATGGCATTCTCTTAATGTATTGGAGACTGCATCTGTTATCCTGCACCTGTCACTGCGGCAACAGAATGATTTATGGTTCTAAACTTCAGCTCGTTACGAAATGGCATATGGATAGACACACGTGCCACCATCAGTTTTGGGGACAGATGGAAATGTAGCAGTGTCATAAACTTCAGACATTATTTCCTGATAATATCAAAGCTCTCTGATGGACAGTTCTTTTGAGAAACACACCCAGAAACTGGTTACTGACCAACATCTGCATGTTTCTTTGATAACTGGAGCAATGCTTAACATCTGCTGGTTTAACTTGTCATGCATGACATGAGGCTCATTTAAAACATTAGTCCATACTGGATAAATGAAGATCAGTACATAGCTTTAGAGTACAAACAAGAGAACTCTAATTATTTGCTGTTTGCAACTCAATTTAAAGGTGATTTTAAAGGAATTGATTGTGTGTATATATATATACAGCTTTGAGAAAACAGACTTACTACTTGTTCAAGAACCAGTAATGAAATGTATTCATAAGCTGGTGAATAAAAAATAACAGCAATCTTGTTTTTAAGCTGCTCTTTCTTGAAGACAGCATGAACTTCACCTAACCTTACCAATCTAATATAAACACGTGTCTCTTGTGGCCCTATGGACAATGAAGGGCAAGTACTCCCATTTTAAAAGTAGATGATGTCAAAGATAACTACCTCTTAAGTAAGTGCAGAAGACATTTTTGTACTATGTGCCAAAATTTAATCGTGTAAAAGAAGATCAACCCCAAGACTTTTCTAAACGTTAAGGTTTAAACGTTAAGGTTCTAAAGGTTAATTAGCATGGCTTGTTCAGATGACATTATTCATTCACCCGTTTGCCCTAATTTTTTTCACAAACTCCTTGCCCTAGCTTCCACCTACCAGCTGATTGTACTATCATATATTACCAAGAAACTCTTAATGATGTCTGGTCTTTTCACAGTGTTTAAACATAACTGCAAATAATTTAAATTACATCATGAAAATAATTTGAGTAGCTTGAAATATTAGCAAATGAAGACATTTACTTGGGAGGGTCTTGTTTTTTCCTATTCTTCCATTTCAGCTTTCAGAATTACCATGCTGTATGCTTGGAGACCAGCAGAACATGGTTTTCTTCATTATCACATAACACCTTAGACAGCAAGATGAGATGGACAAGAAATGCATTTCTGCATAGTTTTTCTTCTCTTTCATGACTAAATTTGAGCATCTGAATTTCTAGTGTGTAATAATTTTATACATCAGTACAGGCAGACTATTTTTGATTGTGCTTTTCATTCATACCAAGAATTTGTAAATGACACCTGATCTGGTCAGAAATTTTCTGTAACAAATTGTTGTACGGGAGTCTTTCATTCACGTTACTTTTTTGATGGATACTTGCCTGGCTTCATGCTAGCTTGCCTGCTTCTTCAGCAGCCACCAAGACACCCAAAAAAACTTCAGATTCCTCAGCTTTTCAGCTCTGTGACTACAGAGGATTAAACATGACAGCTAAATTCACGGTTTCTTCAGAAAATTGCTGGCTGACTAATGAAAGAGCATGCACTTGAGTAGTTACCTCTACATTCAGGTTCTTAAGAGCTTCATCCTGTCCCAAACAAGAAAGCCTGTTGGACCTCCAACTCCAAAGCTCTCAGACTCTATCACAGGCTAGCAAGCAGGATATTGTGGAACAGGAGCCCTCCAGATCCCTGGAGCATATCTGCAGTTAAATATTGAGGAATTTTGGCTCCATTAAAATTTCTGGAGTATTAACTTATTGTCCCAGTTCTCAAAACTATTTTTCACAGATGCAGAATTTGCTTTTTCAGCAAGCTGTGAACTAGACACCTTGCACTAACAGATGTTACTATACATCTCAGTAGATATCTCAAAGCTCACTAGAGTTTTTATATTTGTTTGATGCCATGCTGCAAGAGTTGCAGGTTTTTAGATGTGCAAAATTGCAGCTAGGGTACTTAACAGGATTTTCAAAAAGGCCTGTAGACATCTAGTTCCACTGTTTTCAAATGTGCTTCTGCATTCTGTATATTGGAAACAAACATTTGTGAAGTTACTATTATTGCCTCTGTGGCAAATACTCTGCAACAGAGGACAACGCTTCCTAGATTAGAGTTTTTTACAGTCCTTATCTATTATGAGAATTATTGATGTTCTATGGTTGTGCTTTAGAGCCTAGAAGGTATTTAAAATGCAAAATTATTGTCAAATTGTTAGCAAATTATCCCTGTTTTCTAAAAAAATGCATGTGTGAATTTCCATCCATGAACGGAAACTGGTCTTTCAGAACACACATAAATAAAATTTGGAATATTGGGCCAAATTCTGCCTTGACATAAACACAGTAAAATCTCAGTGTTCTACTGAGAATTCATAGACTGTAAATCAAGACAGATTTTGGCCAGTGCTGAGCAACAGAAACATACCAGCCTTGGAGGAGCTATAAGTCACAAATTTAATTTTTCTATTAAAATTGAGCTGGCTTAGACAAACTGCAATTCTCAGTCAACAGCTTCACCCATATGAGAAACAAAAAATACTACGCCAACCTTATGCTTTCAAGTGAAAATACATCATCAATGTTATTAGTTATTTAAGGATGGATCCAAAGCCTGTGGAAGTCTGCCACTTACTTTAATAGACTTTGGAACAAGTCTTTCAGAATCATAAACAGATTAATAGTAAATAGAAAATACTACAGAAAGCAATCTCAATCATCCTTCATTGGTTTGTATCTCCTGCAGCTGGAAAACTACCCTATGGAAGTTATAAACATATTTCTGATGTGTGAAACTGCATATGCAGGCGAATCTGCACACAGAAATAAACATTCTTCATGTTTTATCTTTTGTTTTCTGTATTTTATATATAGGCTATTTC
>VYZW01011285.1:0-10949 GCA_013401315.1 Balaeniceps rex
ATTGTTAGAAAGCAGAAGTGTAACTGATATATGGTTAACGTGGTCAAGAAAGCATGAAGAGCTACTTAGATCTGCCAAAAGGGGAAGAAACTGGGCAAAGGGTAATTCCGGCAGGGGGAGATTGCGACCACTGACTTAATTCAAGACCAAAAGGACTACCCCCCCACACACTCCTTGAGCATGCGCAGTAAATTAAAATCACACTGTGGCTTTAAATCGAAGCGAGGGGAATATACATCAATGAGGGACTACTAACTAATGTGAAGAAATTTAGAAAATGAATATGTATAATTAAACTGTATAAATACTGTACTTGTTAGACTGGACAGTATGCACGCTAGGCGGAGCGATCCGCTGTGCATCCAGTGCTGCAATAAAGAATGCCTACTTCTTAATACTACATTGGCATTAAGAAGTTTATTCCCAATTTCGCTGACACTTTGATGAAAGTAAAACTTTGGGTCTAGCCATACTCCTGACTGTGAAACCACTGGGTAGAAGACAACATCCATGACATGGATAATTCAGCAACACAGTGGGAAAAATCTCTTAATGGAGCAAAATAGTTTTCCCAGTCAACTAAATTTTGTAACTACTGTGAAATCAGGACAAGATATCAAAATTGTGAGAACTATCCTGAACCTCTTCCTCCCATCTGTGTCAACTAAAATGCCTCATTCTGGTAATTTTGGGGCAATTTGGATATGTCGCACAAGTGAGAATTTTCAACCTGAGAACAATACAAATTAGGTAATCCAATTCTTGTTTAATTAATTACCTAAGTAAATGGTTTAATTTTCCAATTTGCTCCTGAATTTCATATTAATTAAAATGCAAGTACCTCTAAATGTATCCCCTTTAGTAATATATTATTTCATCCTTTTCTCTCTATTTGCTCTAGAAATAGAAATTCTTGTGAGTGAAGCAAACCCTGATTCATCCAGAACTCCTGCAATCATATTTTGTTTCCATACTTCCCCAAGCACAGAGCTAGTCTTTAAATAAAAGAAAAAAAAAATCATACACATGTGAACAAGACTCTGTCTGGTATCACTTCAATAATAGATGACTACAGCGCTCCCCCTTAATAGTGGAAGTCCAAGAGGTACGGACCTCCTATAGCTCCTCCTGAAGTCCGTGGATATATTCTTCAGTACAAACTCTATTTTTTATCTACGACTGTCAGGATTGGATCACTTTGCTTTAGGTTTTCAGCCTTGATCTTGTCTCTTCCTTTTCTCTCCTTGTACTAGTATAGATCCATGATTTTATATCATCATTCCTTAGGGATTTGTTGTGAACATAGACTCTGATACTACTATTTGCAAGGCATATGATAGGTGAGAAGGGGAAAAGGATCTTTGACCTTCATTCTTCTGGTCCATTACACCCTAATGAACACCCTCATACCCTCAGAACCCACTTTTTAATTTTGGTTTGTTCTTCTCTTATCGCTCCTCATAAGCCATTTCTTTTAAATCCTTTCATTGCTTTTGTTAATTTTTTTCTGAAACCTTTCCTGTTTGTCCTACTGCATTTCGTATTTTCATCTTCGAATGCTATTTCAGTTCTGCATGGCCCATACCCAGCACAATAACTCTGACACTTACAACACAAACAGCATACAAATGTAAGAAGAAAGAATATGTATCACAGCAAGGAATACTTGCAAAAGATTTTGACGTTAAGGCTAAGCAAATTCTATTCTTTTACTCCAGCAAAAAGAAATAGGACATCAGTAATATGCAAAATTATAGCTCTTTTTGCCTTTCCTACTACACTGAGCAGAATTTTCTGTCCCACCTGAAAATGCTCTGAAATGGTGAAAGTGGAAAATGAAACCCCTAATGATTGCTTGGGCAGTAGTAGGGGTGGGGGATTTAATTATTGTTTCAGAGCTGCCTTTGTTCATTTCTTTGTTTTACTTTTTATTACTTTATTCCCAACATAAGGAAGTAAAAATATGATGTCATGAATTTTTAGAAGTATTGACACAACAGAATAGTTTGTCTTTTTCAAAGCCACTGCAGTCTATTATATAATAACATACATACTGTGTAATAACATACATTTGTGCAGCATTTAGGAAATGCGTGCTATTTACCTGATGGACTAAAATAACTGCCTCAAAGCTGTTACAGTCTTTAAGGTAAACATGTTTTGGCATGCATACTAATTTTAAAAACATATGCTATTTACCCCATACGCTGTAATCACACAGTCTATTGTATACATGTATAGAAAGGCACACTTCTTAAATGGATTTTTGTCATTTTGGTTCATAATAGTTCCTTCAGAGTCCTGATGTCTATGATGTAAAGTAAGTACTTACTTAGATGACAAATCAATCATTTTCAGCCACTTTTTCTTATTTGTTTTTTGGGGGTGCTGGGAATGCTTAGTCCAGTTTGGGTTTTAAAGAGATTAGATCATAATAGGCAACACTGTGAGCAAGTGTCACTAGGAGTAAGTATAAAATGTCTGTGAGAAAGTGCCAAGCTGCTTGTTCGTTAAAACCTGACTTCATATTCAAGGGTGGAATATGTCCTTGTGCAAAGTGTTAGCAAAATGCCCAGTGCAGAGTGCTGCTTGAAGGGCCCTGAGATCCTGATCCAGCATGATTAACTCAGATATTCTGATTACATAAACAAACCAAATTTTTGGTTCCTACGCCAAAAGTGTGGAAACATGTACTTTATTATTGTTTTTCTTTTCAGTACTTAATTTCCACAAAAAAAGCAAATTGTAAGTGAGCTATGTCAAAGTTAAATAGTTTGATTGGGAAAATTAAGATTATCACTTATTGAATTAAATTACAGCAACATTATTTGCTCAAACAAAATCAGAGCTTCCTTGTCATACAAATAGAGACATTTTTAAGGTTAAAAAACAAAATGCAATTATTGGGAATATCACATTATAAAGGCTATAAGATGTTTGAGAAAGGAAGCTATTAGGAGTCATTATAGGAATATAAATGGTTAATAAAATTTATTACCACAACAAACACTTATATTTTTATATTAACAGCAGAGTCAGAAATGGCTTTTCATCCTATGTAGAACCAGAAGTAACATGGATAAATTATTATTCATTGTGAATTAGGGTACCTGACCTCACATGTCCTTTGCAACATGAGGTCTAGTTTTTTAAAAAATTCATTATTATTTGAATAATATAGAATGCATTTTGTAAACATTCATTAAAACAAAAAATGCTACATTAAATGGATAATGAAATTGGCAAGGTACAAAGGACACCCTGAATAATTCAGCATATGACTGTCTTTATGTACACAGTGTGTAGAACCTTGAACATTTCCTTTCTCGGAGCAACAAAATGCTAATAGTAGACAGCTGTGATACCTAGGAATGGAGCTCTTATTTGAAGACCTTTTTCTTTTTTTTAATCCAACCTTCAGATACNCACTATAAAGCGTAGCTGTTTAGAGCAGTGTAGCCTACTTTTGACTCTGTGATCTTTCATACTAAATTATGCCAGCTAGACAAAAGCCCCTCTAATGAACAAAATATAAAAGTAACGTTAATGAGAGCACCTCCATTTATTTTACACTATCAAAGCCACAAGGAGTGAAAATTCAATATAGTATATTTTCAAATGTTAGTTACTTAACAACATTCTTAATCTGAATGGTTGAATTCAATGGTTTTGTGTCCATTGTCTCCATTGTTTCTGTTGTCTGCACTAGGCTTAAGTATGGGCCATAAAATATACACCTAACCCACACAAAAATATAAGGCTCTGATTGTTTAGGCTGACTGTATTCTGTTTTTCTCAGAAAGAGGGAAAGATGAAGAGTGAGTGTGTGTTTTATAAGAAAAAAAAATACTTAAAGAAATCGATTTGAAGTCCAGATTCTGAGTAGTTTTGAAAAGACAAAACCCACCAATCATTATTAAAGAAATACAAGACATAGTGCTTGGGTACTATATATTTAAGGAGTAAAGTTTCATTCCTATCAATCAATGGGAAAATAATGAACAAGTTATCAAATAAATAGTTAAACATTTTTGGAAAAAGATCAATTTCAAAAGTATTATAAAAGTCAAGTATTTGTAATTATTGACTAAATTGCTTGAAGAATATACTATATAGGGACTTAATCAAATATTGGCATATATGGGCCAAGAATCGTTACTGTTCATAATAAAATCAGCAACAAATGCCTCTATAATCCCCATATTATACAATAATAAAATTTTAACAGAGATGGGACTCAACCTCACTTTCATTAAAGTCAATAGCAAGTCTTTCATTAATTTCACTAAGAAAATGGCCTTTGTTTCTATCCAATAACACACCTGTTAAAAACCAGTCATGCCGGATATATATACATATATTTTTTTTTAAAGGAGGAAACATATAATAGGATGACACTATATTGCATAATCTATTTTAGGAAAATGTAAATGAGACTGTGACCTACCATAAGTTACTTTATTCCATTTTTATTTTTAAATAGTTAATATATGCATGTTTATATATTTTTACTGTATTTAAAAACACAGTAGATTGAAAACATCTTGGTCATTTTTTTACACTTTAAAAGCACATAATAAAAGGCATATACAAGGAAAATTGGTTAAAATGATAGGCACATCAAAGATTTTGTAGATCATGTAACCACTACCTAAGGTTATAAAAGCTTATATATTATTTGAAATACACAAAACTCTCCTTATGTCTCAAATTACTGCTGCAAAGTATGGGATAATGTTATATCACTTTGGAATATAGAAAAACAGTATCCAGATTGTGAAATTATACTCCTCTGTAAGGGACAGTTTAATGGTCTGAACATGAACACACAATGCATATTTCTAATAATAGAGAGAAAAACACTGGGGATATTCAGAAATGCTAATAAGAAAACAGACCAAAGGAATATGTAATAATCTACCAGTTCCTGTGCAGTCTATTGTAAGTTTTACCTCTAAGGGGGTGGGGGAAAAAAAAAAGCTTAAACAAGGCCTAGTAGCAGTAAATACTTCTGCCAATATCCTTGGGAACTCCTCCAACAATTTTCACGATTAATTAACAGTGGCAAGCGTATTCATAATCTGGTGTTAATCTTGCAGCATCTGAATGAACTTGGCTCTGGCGCACTCAGTTATTGTTTTGCTGCTACTAGTAGGATGAACTACTTGTTCAGGTCATCCTGTATCAAAAGAGTGCTAATGTGTTTATATAAACACTACAAACAGCACCTGCTTTAACCACACTTTTTATTTTTTTCCATCACCAGTTAGAACATAAAATCCTTTGGTGCAGGAATGCAAATGACAAGAAAATATTACTACAGCTTGTGTTTGGAAGAGAAATATCAAATACAGGCAGAAGATGAAAGAAAAAAGTAATATCTTTGTAACTTCTTTGAATCAAAGCTTTTCTGTCCTTATTTTACAAGGTTTGGAGAGACTGTTAGTGGCTAATTTGTCAGCTGCTCCTGAACACTGTGGTGCTTTCATTGAGACCATCTCTTATTATCAAGACAATGAATTACACAGAAAGAAGGAACAGAACAGACAAATGTAATATACTCTTCATGTTAGAGTTGATTTTATTTTTCTTGGTTTTCCTCTCTCAGTCATATATTTTAGAATAATTTTGATAATACACTTTTGCAGATCCTATCGGCTGTCCAAGGAGAGCTTTTCCTGATAGGATTAATTGCCCGAAATGCATGACTTGCTGAGTGGAGACAATCCTGATTAGTTAATGAGGATTCTCAGATGTGTAATTACACAATCACATATGCACAGGTTGGAGTCCATTACCGAAGTCATTGAAAGAAGTATGATTTTTATAAAAGCAGTAATACGCTCCAGGGTGTGCATTGTCAACCTCATACCCCTACTGTACTTGAGGCTTATACAAATGACACCATAATTGCACACTAGGTCCTATGTTCACTTAAAGTATTTATACATACTACTTAACATAAACTATGAATCTCACATTTATTGTAGTAAAGCCAATGGAAAAATTTAAGGGACGTATATTCTTTTCTCTTTTCACATGGAGAGAACCATTAAAGCAGGTAAATGCATTGGGTTCATATATTAAAATATAAAAACCCACAATGTTTTAAATGGTGTAAAATTAAAGTGTTACTTAGATGACTGGAGTGCTAAAGGAAATAACATAAAAGAAAAAGAAATCTTTTCAGACAAGATTATAAAACAAGAAATGGAGCACCTTTAAGAGTTATACTGTTCTAGACAGGAAACGAGATAGATCCTATTGTGCACATTACATTTCTACAGCATATTTTACTTTGTCTAACAGTCTGTATTTATTTATAATTTTAAAGTTCTGGAGTTGGTCATATTTGTAGGAATTGATTAAAAATATTTTAAGTACTTCCTAACTGATTAGACATGTATTAACCAACAGCTGTAGTACAGCAGTGCCTAACAAAAAGAAGGGTATTTAGGCCATACAGTATAGCTCTCTGTTCCTCCTTAGTGTTCATTTACACTGATTTCTGCATGTCACTAACTGGAATTAAGGTGATATTCATGAAATAACATGTAATGAAACCTCTTACAATTCCAAATTAAAGCTGCATTATTCCTAGCAAAAGAAAGACTCACAACTATAATTCCAGAATATAATTCTGCAGAAAACAGAGGTTCATATCGAGACTGTGATAACAGCGCTGGGCTCCATGCCTGTAATGTATAATGCCCCAAAATCTGCCACTGTGACACTGATAGCAGTGCCAAATGGCTGCGGAGTGGGTGGGAACAATAGCCCCATTCTGCATGCCCTCATGGCGGGATGAGGCAAGGAGCAGACATATGGAGCCTGAAGGGCCACAGGGTGCCCACCCAGCTCCTCAAGCTACCAAGGGGCCTGCCCTAACCTTCATTATTGAGAAGGAGCCACCAGTTGGATCAAGATTAGTTTATCGCATTAGGAGCGAGTCTCCTGGTCTCAGTGCTGCAGGCAGGGGCCCGCGAGCCACTGCCTCCACTGTCCCCGGCCAGGGCAGACAGACACAGAGTCTACCCAGCAAACAGGCCATGCAAAGGGTAATTTTTACTTTAATATGTGCACAGACAGAGAGCCTGGTAGAAAGAAAATTATTGTGGCAGAAAGCTCTGTGAGATCTACATTTAGGCTCTAAAAGAAGAAACTACATGATTAGGCTGTAAGAGCATGCTGTAAATTACTGGGTGTCGTGGTTTAACCCCAGCCGGCAACTAAGCACCACACAGCTGCTCACTCACTCCCCCTACAATGGGATGGGGAAGAGAATCAGAAGAGCAAAAGTGAGAAAACTCATGGGTTAAGATAAAGAGAGGTTAATAGGTAACGCAAAAGCCACACATGCAAGCAAAACAAAACAAGGAATACATTCCCTACTTCCCATTGGCAGGCAGGTGTTCAGCCATCTCCAGGAAAGCAGGGCTCCATCACGTGTAATGGTTACTTGGGAAGACTAAACACCATAACTCCGAACCTCCCCCCCTTCCTTCTTCTTCCCCCAGCTTTTTATTGCTGAGCATGATGTCATATGGTATGGAATATCCCTTTGGTCAGTTGGGGTCAGCTGTCCTGGCTGTCCCCCCTCCCAACTTCTTGTGCACATCCAACCTACTCGCTGGTGGGGCAGTGTGAGAAGCAGAAAAAGCCTTGACTCTGTGTAAGCACCGCTCAGCAATAACGAAAACTTCTCTGTATTATCAACACGATTTTTGGCACAAATCCAAAACATAGCCCCATACAAGCTGCTATGAAGGTAATTAACTCTATCCCAGCCAAAACCAGCACACTGGGATGCAGATTAACACCACCTCTGGTCATAGAACCAAGATCTACTAAACCCAAAACAGTTTAGATTTGTTTTTACCAAATAAAATGGCAGTAAAGCCTCCACTGCTTCTGGATTAAAGGCAGTACTTCAAGAGAAAATGGTACCTCTGGATACTGAAAGGAATTTCAAGTATATTTGGGATATCAAGTATATTTGGGTGGCTTCATATTGATTAACTTGAGCCCTCTGAATTACCAAAGTAAAGCATGACTATAGCTATTTGCAGAAACTGTGTACTGAATTAATGATCCCGCTTCTTTGCATTTATATTAAAGAAACCAAGAAATCCCTATAGTTTTTAAAAAAATAAAAAAGGAATCCAGCAAATCATTTATAGCTCTTTTGAAGTTGGTTTTGGTTATTAATATCCTCATTCATGATTCAGGATTGCTGGGTAATTAGGCCAGGTATTGGCACTTCAAATTAAATGCTTAATGATTTGCTAAGGAGAAAAACTTCCCTAATGAAAAAGGAATGCCTCCTTCAGTTTTATGTAATTGGCTTAATTATTTATGTCTTGGAATCTGCAAATTAATAATATTGAATTGAACTGAATTGAAATAGATTTTCTAGCTTGAAAATTATGTAATTGTTTTCATGTACATGTATATTGTGGCGTATTTAGCACCAGGCTGCAATGAGTTCATTTGCCTATCAGTATGTTACAGAATAATTTAAAGGATCCTTTAGTACTTAAAAAATATGTATTTGTAATTTTAAAAAATATATTTAATTGTCTCAGACTATTTCATGCTAGGCAGAAAGAATAAACAACTAGCTCAATACCCATGTAATCCCTTGTAGCAATGCTTTCTCTAGCTTTCACTGGCAAGGCACAAATTTGCTACAAATTTTGCCTGTGAGCAGAGGCTGAAGCATGGAATGATGGACAAGTTACACTACCCCAGGAGGAGGCTCAGGAGACAATTTTCCTCAGAGACTGCCTCTATGAGCACCTCTTGGGAACTAATGAAAATCTCTCTCTTACATTTGCAGAGGCTAAATAGCAGAGTTCTCAATCTACATGAAATTGTAGGAAAAAATATATATCTGAAGCCACAGAAACATGCCATTTCTGAAGCAAAACATGCTCCTTGGATCAATGTGCAGATTAATTTACGTTTACAAGTTGCACAAGGGCTTTCAGCCTGTGTTTCAGCAAAGCTGGTAGCTTCATTGAAGACTCTCAGGTTTTGTCTGGTCCTTGTTGTGGAGTCCAAGCCAAGCACATTCATTCCCCACTAGTCTATGCTATGCTGAGCCCTGAGATACTAGGGGTGTCTGCCCTGGATTTGTCACCCCAGAGCCATGGGGTGTCTGGCCCGAATGTGACATATTGTTCAGATGTGAGACAGGCTCTTTCAGAAGTCTGAATTACACTCAGGGAAAATTGTTGACTCTGAGCATACATATTCATTTTATCCGAAGAAAGTTTCATATCGGTAATTTTGTGGCTGTGGAAACTGGATGGAGTCTCCAGGACCTCAGGCCAGCACCTTTTCTGCCTTTGTGCCACCTCTCAGTCTCTATCTAATGCAGGTGAGTATAAATACACAATACATGTAGGTGCCATCCACCTCTTTGTTCTGCGGTGTGTTTGCCAAAGCAGCACTACCAGTCTTCATAGACAAACCTGGTCCATGGGGACTCATAAGTCTGGAGTGACTTTTATTAAGAGCAGCCAATGGTTTAATAGATGTGTTCATTGCAAGCTCTTGTTCCCTAAGAAGCAATTTGGAATGTAAATACACAAAAAATCTTTTCCCGTTGGCCTTGCATTAAATATAGTAGATGCAACTTTGCCGCTGTCCACTGGGATTCGTGTGTTGTACAATAAAACTTATGCCCACTTTCACTGAAGACTGAGTTGGTTTTGCTTTGTATTTTGTTCTGCTTTGTATTGAGGATGCCAACAGAAATAGGGGCATATTGCTGCAAGCTGTAAATGATGTGTGAAATCAAAAGGTTTTTTTCAATGCTTTGAGAGAACACCGACAATCCATTAATTTCCAGGTTTGCTCTAACAGCTCAGATATGTTCAACCAAGTGCTGAAGCCTTTGTAGATTTTGACTGTCATAAGAAAAGCCAATGTCATCCCAAACCCATTAAAATAATTTATATATCAAAACAATGGCTCAATTAAAGAATAGGATTTTTTTGATCAAGTAAATGTGATAAAATATCATTTTACCATGTAAAGTAAAATATCTTTTTACTGTGAATCAAGTTTTTATTTTTAAAAAATCAGAAAATCTAATGCTAAGCTATTACCCTGAAATAAAGCAATATTAGATACTACTGAGCCTACTAAGGACTCCCAGCTCACATGACAAACATAAACACTTCTGAGGAAAAGGAAGAGTTTATAATGGCTCCCTGTGATTTTTGGAGACTAATTTACACTGCAAATGTTAATTAGATAATCCCTCCACTTTGAAGAAATCCTGATGAAAAGAGAGACAGTAAATGGTTTCCATACTGGACATTTCAAACTTGAATTGTTCAACCTTTAAGCCCACATATACCTAAGTATCTTTTCTAATCTTTGAAAAATAGATACAGTGGTCAATATTTCTGGATCTCATGAGCTGCGATGCAACAATCCTGGGGAACAGAACCTAAGCAAGAGGTGTCTGAGATCCTCTCAGATCAGCTGTATCTGATTTGGGTATTAAAGGCCTCGAATATCACACTGATTCATCAGGTTTTTAAAAAAACAACAGAAGATGTAGGTGAGGTCTGTCCAGACTTAAAATGGGAAGGAAGCCAGAGAGCTGTAGCAAGAGAAGCTATTTGGCTATTGCTGAAGTGGGTGGGGAGAAGACAGCTGTTTCCAATCAGTGCAGCCATTGTTTGTTGGGGCATATGGAATAAAACGCTTTGCTGACCTAAGATGTCACTTAGACCAGATGTCATAATTTTTTCTAAACTTTGACAGGAGAGAACTGCCAGTGTGTTTTGCACTTACAGTTTTATGCTGCTAGGAAAGTCAGTGACTTCCCTCAGCAATTCCTTTTCCAGTCTACATCCAGCTTCCTGTTTAATTCTGAAGCTGTCCGTTAGGTAGAGTTTATGTAGGTACCACTTATCGGTAGCTTTTTTTTT
>VYZW01011286.1:1149-13635 GCA_013401315.1 Balaeniceps rex
CTGTTTAGTTACACATAGCTTTTCTTTCCAGAAGACTTTCTTCAATTAACTAGCTGATGCTTCTTCTGCAAGACATCTGTCCATTTTCTTTTTCTTCTTTTTACCTTTCCCCATTTAGCGTATGCAGTATGATGCCACATCAGTCTGAATACAGAATGCTTAGTATCTTTGTAATCCTTTGTATTGTATTAGAATGAGGAACCAGTGTATAGCAAGACTGAAACTAAACTCCGTTCTCTAAATGTCTTTTAATGTGTTACATGATTGTTTATTGGTGATTGGCTACGTATAGAGCATCAGGAGGAGCTGAAGATATTTGTGGTAGGAGTCTATGTTTAATGGCTTGAACCTACAGGTAGGCTGCCTCAAACTTCTTTGGTGTTTGTGAAAAATAGTCATGTGCCATTGCTTCTCCTGATTTCAGGCATCCAGCATTCATAAGGAAGTCCAAACAATCAGGTCTTATTTTTTCTTCAGTGGTATTTTTGCTCTACGATGGACACAGATATTAGGGTTTCTTCATTTTAAGTAAAGAGCAGAGAAATAACAGTAGAATCACTGATGCAGACGTTAACTTTATTCCCCTTAATAGCCTTGTTCTTCCACATATCCACCTTAAAGAAAAAGCACTTTCTAGGAACTATCTGTTTCCCTTCTCATTTGCCTGTGCTTTTTCTGAGTCTGTAAAAGACATATTTTGACTGTTTGAAAGGTTTTAGACTTGGCTTTAGGTCTGTCTTGTCTTCCTTTCCCTTTGAGATTTTCTTTCTTGGAGGATACTTGGGGTCTGGGAAGTTCTTGAAATGATATGTAAATAATATCACAACTAGTTACATTATAAACCACCATACCTTTCAAACTCCTCTTCAGAGATCCTGAGTAGGAGTATTTTGGCACAGAAGGTAAGCTTGTTGAATATTTGTGTCTAGAGAAAGCAGTGTCAATTGAAGGTAGAGGCCTTTGATTCTCATAGAGTGTTATAGATCCACCTCTGGTATTTGATTCCTCACCTTGTTTCTCCATTGCTTCAAAGTCTGCCTAATATAATTATGCTATAGTATCTTTTTTGGGTTTTTTTAAATCTTTTGTACTGATTTGCCATTTCCTCGTAATGATTGTTGTTTGTTACTAGGTCTCCCGAATGTCTTGACAAACTTTTGTTGCAAAATCTTACAGTGAGCCAAAAGCACTTTGACTACTTTTATATGATGTAGTGTTTTGTACCTTCCTTCAG
The DNA here is from genome assembly GCA_013401315.1 of Balaeniceps rex. NCBI lineage: Eukaryota > Metazoa > Chordata > Aves > Pelecaniformes > Balaenicipitidae > Balaeniceps > Balaeniceps rex. Next base: position 2,384 of record VYZW01011286.1, read on the forward strand.
TCATAACTTTTCCAAGGCAGAGAGTCTTACGGTATTTAATTCTCCCTCATAGAGGAGGAGTTCTGTATTTCTGATCACCCTTATTGCCCTTTCTATATCTTTTGTAGTCCTACCATGCTCTATGTGGCAGTGGAATATGAGAAATTAATAGCGTATTCAAAATGTCAGCACACCAGCATGCAGAGGTACAGATAGGCATTGCTGGTACAAACATTGTCTGCGTACATAATGCCAGCATTGCTTCATGTGTTCTCTTTGATTTGTATGGCATGGTTATTCCTTATGATTGTTTGCCAGCTTCAGCACAACTATGGTTTGAAATACAGACAATGTAATTTTTTTTACAATTTAGGCTTGGTAAGAGCTGGATTAAATGACAGAATTTTGATAGACTTGGACAGGATTATACCTGTGACAGAGAAGGTTACTGTAGCTATACAGTTTAGCAGTGTTATTTTCTTTTCCCCATTCCAGAGAACTTCAGGCACAGGAAACCTTACAGAATGGGCAGCTAGGATGTGGTGAAGGCATTCCAGATCTGCAACCAGGAATTCTAGCAAGCCAGGCAATGATTGAGAAGATCCTTAGTGAAGATCCAAGATGGCAGGGTAACGTTACCCTGTCTACTTTCTCTGTTTCTTTATTGGTGCTTGATCTAATTTGTTGATCCTGAGTCTTCATCTGGGAGAGATTCAAAAGTCTTTTTTAACAGAGTAAGGAATTGGTTTATATAAGTAATACGGATATTTGTGAACAAGTTGTACTGTCTGTCACGTTTATGTTCAGATTGCATTTTGAAAATGTTTTGTTTTGAAAATGTTTAATACGTCTTTTTCAGTTTACTTGATACAAGTGTTGCTAATCTGTGTCAATTGAATAAATGTTCTTAAAAGTCAGTAGGAGCTCTGTTTTGTGCTAAGCAGTAGTCATGATTAGAGTCTTCACTTTTTGAGTCATTCGTAGACTAGTTAATGGACCGTTATTCTTTGCTGAGCTTGTCTAACAGGAATGAAGTAGAATATTAAACAGAAAATTGGAGCAGAATATTAAAATACAAGAATGTCTTGAAAGCGTTATATTAGATCTCTTGAAGTAAATCCAATTGCCCTAGTTTTCCTAAGGCTTCCAAATTTGGTTCTCATGTTCTTGGTTTAGACTTGCTTATTACGTAGCCAAAGATGTTAGTATCAATCAGATAGAGCTGTTGCCCAAATTTTACTTTAGAAAAGACTGCCGGGTACAATTACTTCCACAAAATTCATGTGGGGACAGTAACACAGGAAGAGGTCACATGAGGATGCTGTCTCTAAGGAATTCAAGGAGAGATAATTGTATGATACTTGTCCCCTCTATATTTTTTAAATCTGCTATAGGGTGAGTTCCAAACATGTAAGTATTAATAATGTGTAGAGCTTAATTGTCAGCTCTAGATCAAAAAATATTGTATGTTCGACATAAAAAGACAGCAAAATTGACCAACTACAAGCGCTTTTATTGCATTCCTTGCATTGTGAGAGGTCTGTGTTATATAATGTTGTATGGCTTCTGTCAATCCCTGTAAATACGGTGAGACTGCACATAGTTTCTGGGAATTGAAAATTATCCAACTAGTGATTTCAGCCTTATTTTCCTAAGTCTTTAACAAAACTATTGGAAAGGACTGAACAAAGAATAGACTCCCTGTGATACTCTGATTAATAAGCTTTGCTATTTGAAAGTACATCATTAATGACTCTCTGAGAATGTTTCTTCAGCTAGTTTTCCACAAATCCTACAGGAGTCTTGTAGTATTGTGCAGTTTGGTTTTGAGATCATCTCAGACTAAAAGGTTTGATGAAGTCCAGATACATGACATTGACTGCTTCTGTTTTACCTACATCCATTTTCCTGCCTTAGGAAGAAGTTAGATTGGTTTGACATGATTTACTCCTCACAAACCCATGCTTGCTGTTAGCTAAATTGTACGTTCTAATTTATTTACTTGCTCCATTGTTTTTCTGAATTTTTCTGTTTCTAGAAAGAACATTGTTTGTCATCTCCTAGCTCCTCCTTCCTGGAACCAAAGATGTAGAGACAGAGGCAAAGATAGAGAAGAGGCTCTAGAATTTGTCCAGGAAGATTTTACTGGACAGCCTTAACATGCCTTAAGTGAAAGCAGTTTTGATGAAATAAGGACTGTCAATGCTAAACTTAGGAGAAATCCAGATATAAAATTCTATAAGTTTTTAGTGTTTGTCTTACTAAAATGAATAATGTATTTTCAGGTATTCATTTTCAAAATGTTAAATGTATATAATGAGAATTTCCAGATAGTTTCTCTACCAATAGATTGCTAGTGCTTTATTTATGTACTTTATTGTAATATTGCTATTGAATATGAAAACAATGAAGATTGCTTTGCATGTAAATGTGTTAGACTTCTATTTTAAAAAATGCAGGAGTCAGTCTAAGTTTATAACAATGGAGGGGTCTGTGAATCATAATTTTTTTACAAAAAGCAATGTGATACCTAAGCTCACTAAAGACGCTCTGAATGCAAAAATCAGTTGTTTATTTCTCTTAATTGTTGACCTGTTTACAGACACAAATTTTGTATTAGCTGGCTACAAGACAGAACAATGTACCAAGCCACCCAGACTCTGCCGCCAGGGTTATGCATGTCCACACTATCACAATAGTCGAGATAGAAGACGAAATCCCAGAAAATTCAAATACAGGTACATAAATACATGTTAAGAACAGACTTTTTGGTCAGTCAGACAGCTGTTAGCAGACTGATCTGTTCGGGTTCTTCTATAATGCAACTGGATATTCCTAATGGAATAAAAACACATCTTTCCCAATAGCCTTGCTAAATTTTTCGGGGTGGGGGGGAAGCATCTGTTCAGAATGACCAGACAGTTCTGAAGACAAAAACTGTTAAGCTGTAATGGAAATATCGTTCTTTCTTGTGAAGAATGAAAACAATTTCTATAATTCTTAGCAAAAATTGGAATCACTGGGTCAAGCCTTCTTTGTTATGAAAAGATCAATTATAATTTATGTCTTTTTTCTGGTTTTGTTCTATAATTTTCCATTTCTGAGCAGTATTTTTAGGACCAAAATTTAATGCATCACCTCCCTTACTTTTCGTCATTAACGTCATTCATCATTCCATCATTTTACATCATTCTCATACACTGTGGTTTCTTCATTGGTTTTGGTGTTTTTTCGTGCAGTGATACAAGGTTTAGAATTGATGGGCTTTGCTTGACAGTCTCAGGACTGTGAATAAATGTCATTAGACAGAAGATAGATAGAATCCTACTAGCTCATCTTTCTGTTGAAGAATTTCCAAAAAGTCAAAGTCTGTCAGAATTTGCAACTTTATAGGTCCCAGAATCTAAGAGTCTGAGATTTAGTGAGAAATTGTTTGAGACTTCTGCTAGGAAGTAGATACAAACATGCTCTGGACATCACTTTTTTTCTAGGTCCACTCCTTGCCCCAATGTAAAACATGCAGATGAATGGGGTGAACCTTCACGGTGTGAAAGTGGGGATAACTGTCAATATTGTCATTCTCGTACAGAGCAGCAGTTTCATCCTGAGGTAAGAACTACGTTTCTACTTATTTTTAGTGATTTCAAATTTATTATGGATTAGATTATCGATTAAAGATATTATTTATGAAAAAACGTGACATTTCATTCAACGCTTTCAGTTGTTGAGGGTATTTGCTTAAGCAAAACAAAATTTCCTAAGAAATAGTTATTTGTACTGCTGTGGTTTTCACTGATAGGCATTTTTATTGTACTGCTTATGAAAAATTAATTAATATTCTCTGGATGTGGGCATAAATAAATGTGTTGACTTTTTTACCTAACTCACAGTAGTAATTGCTACTCAATAACTTGGGAAAAATTTCTATTTTAAGTATAGTTAAAAAGGCTTCATTGCAAATAATTAAGAGAAACTGAATAGGTCAGGAGGAAGTGGAAAGAGTAGAAAACTCTCCTAGTGGCTGAAGTAAGACACTTCAGAAGAACAAGGTGATTTTAGATTCCTCTGTAGGCTAAGTCATTGTAACTTTGTTGATGCTTGAGCATAACAGTGAAATGCCAGGGAAGAGAGCAGTGCCATGCAATCTGCTGAGATTTAATTTTTATGCAACACTATGAAAATATTAAATGTGCCAGTTAATGGAAACAAACATGCTACTGGAAAGACATGTTATGCTAGAAGCTGCCTGTACAACGTTGGATACCTGTTTTCATTTTGGGACCTTTGAATGGACATGAAGAATTCACATCAAGATGTAATTTCTTGCATTAGAAAGTTCAATACTTAGTAAGGTGTAAGCAAAGACCATTCAAGCAGTTGCTAATTTCTCCTCCAACTATGAAGATTGTTGAAGGCATGTCAAGACCATACTGGGAAAGGAGTTCTTAGAATACTGACTCCAGGATTGTTGCACACTTCATATCATACATTCTCTGTCATAAGTTGACCAGCTACATCTTTATACTAAATAGGTACCAGCTATCTCTACTCTTGAGATGCTGCTCCAGAATCTTGCTGTCCTGATTACTAGAGATTTTACAGTCCAGATTTATTTCAGATCATCTGATTTTTTTCTGCATCATATTCCAGCCCTTTTCTGTAGTAAAGGTGTCTTCTTGCTTAGTATTGCTACCATACTTTTATTTATGACAAAGCTATGAATGAAAGTGCTAAAATAAGTCACAAGGCTGAGCCTTGAGTTCTGCTACTAATTTTGTCTTATAGAACTTATAGAACTTATAGAATCATTTGGTTGGAAAAGACCTTTAAGATCATTGAGTCCAACTGTACCTGTCCACTACTAAACCATGTCCCTAAGCGCCTTGTCAGCCCGTCTTTTAAATACCTCCAGGGATGGTGACTCGACCACTTCCCTGGGCAGCCTGTTTCAATGCTTGACAACCCTTTCCGTGAAGAAGTTTTTCCTAATATCTAATCTAAACCTCCCCTGGCGCAACTTGAGGCCATTTCCTCTTGTCCTGTTACTAGCTACTTGGGAGAAGAGACCGACACCCATCTCGCTACAACCTCCTTTCAGGTAGTTGTAGAGGGCGATAAGGTCTCCCCTCAGTCTTCTCTTCTCGAGACTAAACAACCCCAGATCTCTCAGCTGCTCCTCATAAGGCTTGTTCTCCAGACCCTTCACCAGCTTCCTTGCCCTTCTTTGGACACGCTCCAGCAACGCAATGTCCTTCTTGTACTGAGGGACCCAAAACTGAACACAGTACTCGAGGTGCGGCCTCACCAGTGCCGAGTACAGGGGAAGGATGACTTCCCTGGTCCTGCTGGTCACCCTATTACTGATACAAGCCAGGATGCCATTGGCCTTCTTGGCCACCTGGGCACACTGCTGGCTCATATTCAGTCAGCTGTTGACCAACACCCCCAGATCCCTCTCTGCCAAGCAGCTTTCCAGCCACTCATCCCCAAGCCTGTAGCGTTGCATGGGGTTGTTGTGGCCCAAGTGCAGGACCCGGCACTTTGCCTTGTTGAACCTCATACAGTTGGTCACAGCCCATTGGTCCAGCCTATCCAGATCCCTCTGTAGAGCCTTCCTACCTTCAAGCAGATCAACACTTCCACCCAGCTTAGTGTCATCTGCAAACTTGCTGAGGGTACACTCGATCCCCTCATCCAGGTCATTGATAACGATGTTAAACAGAACTGGCCTCAACACTGAGCCCTGGGGAACACCACTCATGACCAGCCTCCAACTGGATTTAACTCCGTTCACCACCGCCCTTTGAGCCCGCCCATCCAGCCAGTTTTTAACCCAGCACAGAGTATGCCTGTCCAGGCCATGGGCAGCCAGTTTCTCCAGGAGAATGCTGTGGGAGATGGTGTGAAAGGCTTTACTGAAGTCCAGGTAGATAACATCCACAGCCTTTCCCTCATCCACTAAGCGGGTCACCTTGTCACAGAAGGAGATCAGGTTGGTCAAGCAGGATTTGTCTGCTGCCTTCCTCTTTCATACCATCCATTGTCATCTCTCCATTAGTCAATTCAACAGCAGATATGTTGCTACATATATAATATAACAGCAGATATCATTGCTAAGAGTCACATTCTTCATTATCTTAATTAGTGAATCTTGCCACATCCTTTACTGAACTCCTTACTAGAATGACCACATTTCCATTTTAGAGGACCTTTGATTTATCAAAGTTACATGGTGAGTCTACATGATGTGCCTTTGCCAAATGTACTTTTAATTTTATCCCGTTTCTTTCTGTCTTTAATCTAAATGGTGACAGACAGAATAATTAGTGACATGCAGTGGCCTGAATCAGCTATTTTTGCCGTTCTCAAACGTATGTGAGCTACACTTAATATACCTGTTATATGTGCTACTTCTGACGTGACAGCTTTATTAAAAGTACTTGCTAACTGCATCTGTCTTATTTGCCAGTTTTTAAAAAATTGTGACATAACTATTACCTAATTCATTTCCTGTTCCTGAACTGACGGTTATTTGTTTCCACATCACCTGTAGGTTAGTCTTTGTCTGCTTGTTTGCATTAGCTGTGCTGCCTTTGTTGTAGTGTTGAACATAATTCCTACTGACAATCAAGGCAGTTTGGTGGGGATAGTGTTACCACCTACTGACCTAATTTTAGGTCTAGTATTTAATTTCGCAGAAACTAGCAACGTGCCTGCACTGAAAGAGGAGTTTTCATTCAACATCATACCCTGTGATCCTTTCTCTCCTTCGCTCCAGCTCTGACTTTCACCCAGTTGTGTGGTTAGAATGGAAATTCTATACAGCTTTTCTGCCTCTGGCTTGAGGATTCAAAGCACTCATGTTATTTGGTTCATGATGAAATTCAGTCTATTTAATGGTGGTAATCAGTTGCCTTCATTCCTCAGTCTACTTATTTGATGTCAGTAACATTAGTTCAGCCTTACTTTTTCATGTCCTTTAATTTGAAGTTGAATTAATACTCACTTTATCCAACATTATCTTCTCTTACTGGATATTTTCATGTACTCGTTCTTTACCAAATTCAAATAATGAATATTGTCATTGCCTCTTGGCTCAGTGACTATTTTTTGAAGAAATCTCTTGGTATCACATTCAGGAATAGCTTGATTCTACTGTCAATAGGTAGTAGCCATGTTCTTGTGTATAGCTGGGAAGTTAGTCTTTTGTAATGATTTAGTTCTTTGAGTTTGCTGTCTGTCTTGTCATATGTGTAGATGACGTGGCCGTCTCCAGAATCGGTCTTTGAGGTGCAAGCTCTGTCCCAGTAGTATTTTGATATTATCTATATTATCAGTTCTTGTATCTGTAGCATTTACCAGAAGGCACTCCTCACCATCTGGGTAGCTCATAGGATCAGGAAGGCTGTTTTTTGGCTAGCACCTCAAACTAAGACCGAACTTCCAATTACATCTTTTACTGAAACTGTTTGAAAGTCAGCTCTTCTCAATTTTTTTTCTTCTGTATCATTAGCATTGTGTATACAGCACTGGGGTTTTATACTTAACCAATAAACAGAGAACAGGAAAGAAAGGAGATGGGCCCAGCTTCATTTCTTAGTTTGGGTGTGGTATCCACAAATGACTCCTTCATTTTTTACAATGTCTGTGATAGCTCCCAGTGCAATTGGTGGAAAGATCAGTCCCACTGTTTCGTTTGTTAAGTGTGTCAAGAATACTTGTCTACAGCGCGGATGTTTTGTTGCCTTTTCACTGTTCAAGGAAAAATAAATTATTTGTAGAGTGATAAGCATCAGTAATAATTTTGTGATTTAGCATTTTACTATAGTTTCTTGGATGATCTTTGGGCTATGCATGAACTAGTAGTGAATACAGCAGCTACATTTTCAGCCTCAATTCAGAATCACTTATGAGAGGGAAATTTATCTAAGATGCTTAAAATAGCTCTAAAATAAAGAGCTTACAGAACTAGTTGTTGATTTTTTTTTTAATACATAGTTTCATTTTTCATGTTTGCTCTAAGATGGAAGTCCAAGGTAAACATTTTTTTACACAGCATACGCAAAAGTGCCAAAGAAGTGGCATTCTGAACCAAGAATTATTACTTACCAAGCCATGAATCGCTCAACTGACACTGAAAGCCAAAGACCACAGTACCAATGTTTGGGGAACGAAAAAGATCCCTCTGCTATTTGCCACGGACTTGCAAATCACCAGAATGAATTTTCTAAAGAATTTATGTGCTTTTAAATAGGTTCTTAATATTGTTCTAATATGATAGTATGTCAGCCCCTCCTCACTTGGCCTTGTGAGATCCAAAGATCATCAAGATCCTGGTAGAGCGATAAACTGAATTTGGATCTTACTAGCAACTTATACAATCATTACTGTCATAAACAGTCAGTATTACTTCAGTTCTCATGCACCCCAGTTAGGTTAGACAAAGACACTTGAATGTTAGGATGATTCGAATATTAGAGGTGTCCTAACAAAGGAACTGTGTTGAAAAAAACATATTGTTCTTTTTTTTTCCCCAAGCTGTGTAAGCTGCTCTGCTTCATACATCATTTCTCCTGTAAGATTTCTTAAAAGTGGTGTAAATGACTTTGAACATTTTATTTCCGATGTTTGACTTGTTTCTGTACAACATGGAAAACCAAAGCAGTTTAAACACTGCTTTTCTAAAATATTGTTACTTAGTATTTATTATTATACAGAAGAGGGTTAAGATTCTCTTGTCTCAGGTTTGCTTTTCTTAAAATTCTGCTCTTCTATTTGATTTTTAAAAATTAGCATAAGAACTGAATTTTCTGAGGAAACTGTGTAATACATATTGTTAGTAAATATTCAGAATTTTTCATTTAAATGTTTTAAAATTTTCTAACTATTTTGTCATTACGTAACATATGTTTAGGTTAACCCCCCTTCTGTTTTGTTTAGATATATAAATCTACAAAGTGCAATGACATGCGCCAAACAGGTTACTGCCCACGTGGTCCATTTTGTGCATTTGCACATGTTGAAAGTAAGTAAGAGAGCTGTTCCTTTGTATTAGTGTTCATAAAAGTGAACCATCATTTCTAAGCATCATTAACAGAAGTGGCTTAACATCATTAATTTTAATGCATAAATGGCATTTGATGTCACTTGTTTTTAGAAATTCATTCCATGTTTTCTAATACCTTACATTGCTATGGGAGCTTGCTGCATTTACATCAAATTTGCATCAGCAGTAAAACAGGAGGTGCTTTTCTTTACAAATGCAGCTTGTCCCTGTAATTTTTTGAGCTTGACTTGGCAGTTGCTGACACACACACTTGACTTTTTAAAATATATTAGCTGTCCTACTGGAACCTATAGTAGACTTCTCAGGTGAAAGTTAAACATCCTTGCAAGTATTTGCAGAAGTAGGGCCTTAGCTAAACTGAAAAAGAGAAAATTATGTCAGCTGTCCTCTTTCTTTCATAGCCCACTTACATCTTCACTGCACCCAAACTGTTATATACAGAAAAAGGGAAGAGGGGCCATTTTTTTCCAAGAGAGCACTCAATTCTTTGGTATGCATCTACACAGATTAATTCTGGGTATGCATCATCAGATTCTTCTTAATAGTAGTATCAACTTAGGTTACCCCTACACTCTTCCTGCACCCCAGAATATGAAGTGTACAGTTGCTGCAACAACTGTTGATGCCTTCTTTTCAGTTGTGATGGAAGGCAGAACTTGAAGCATTTCTTTGTGACTCATTTCTTACAGGTGATAAATATTTTCTTTTTTGATTATATAATTTTTGCTTGATTATGTAATCAGTAAAACCTCATATTTATTGTTCAAAAAGAAAAAAAAAAGGTTGCTCCTATCTTACTTTTTGCATTCTGCTTCTAGAGCTGGAAATAGGGATGAGACACCCCGCCAATTTTGGAAAGCTCGAGATTTCTGCAATTCAGTAGTATTTATCTTATGATTCTCTAATGATAAGTAATGGCAGTCTCCTCTCTCTGTGTAACCTGTCTAGGCAAATGTGATGTTCTATACAACCATTTATTGCGTCACTTGCTTACCTGAAAGACTTCCAGTGAGCAGAGTCATTCTTGCTGCCCACAGCTCTTGTTTCTGAGACTGTGGTATGGTCAACTTGTCTTTTAACTTCTGTGGGATGATTGATTCTACTTTTCCGTGGTTTTGTTACTCAAAGAAGAAGAAGGATAAATAACCTCCTGTATTTATTTCAAGAAGGCCATTATTCTAAGACTTAGCAATTCTTCAAAACGTTACGGCAATGAAGTCAGTATTGACTGTTTCTTCACATGAAAAATATAGCTCACTGCCTTTGCTTTCGTGCTGTTGGGGCTATCTCCTAAATCAAGTCCTTCACTGTTTGCCAGTGTTGGCAAGTACTTCTTTGACTCAGGAAAGTCTGAAAATACCCATTTTGTTACAGAGGTGATTTATGGCACTGGGTTTACTGTTCTCTTTATCTGATATAAGTTTTTTCTTTCCTGAAACAGCTGAAAAAGTATAGTTCAAACAAATTCACTGCATACATGCAGCATGGTATAATTGTGACATGCTACAAAGCTCCTGTGGGAGAAGACTACATATTCTCTGTTTTCTTCCTTAGGGCATACTGAATGCTGCCTCCCTTCTTGCCTCTCCAGCATGGAGTGTGTACAGGATAAAGTCAGCAGAGCTCTTGGAGATTGGAGTTCTTTTGAGACCCCATCATGATCTACTTCTGTGTGTCTTGATCATTAGTATCTTTAACAGTCCAGTTGATGCTTGATTCCTATGAGAGGAATCATTCTCGCAGGAAGCTCTCATTGACAATAAACAAGATTTCCGTCTCTAAGGAAAAGTTAAGCATTGCCCAGGCTAAAGATAAAGAGGGCTGAAGGAAGGTCCGAACTGAACAATTTGCTCATGTTATTCTCCCTAAAGGATATTGTTCTAAACTGTTGCTAATCCTTCTACCCCAGCCCTGTTCTTTCTTCTACTCTGTAGGATGAATTCTTGTACTCTTTAAAAATCTCAAGAACTGTGAGAGAATTCCTGAGACTTTGAACACGTTAGCAGTGCTAATTGAGAAGCAGCAGCTTAATTTTCTCCACATAGTTGCATTACACAGAATTTTATGTCCATCAGAAGAGACTTACATGGCTCAACCAGCATGCTCTGGAACTCTTTGGCTTGCGTCATCTGCAATGAAGACTGTGTAAGCCGGAAATCTCAACAAATGAACTTGAAATCTTGCAACAGTACCCATCCCCTGTCTC
>VYZW01011286.1:16048-30159 GCA_013401315.1 Balaeniceps rex
ATGATCTACTTCTGTGTGTCTTGATCATTAGTATCTTTAACAGTCCAGTTGATGCTTGATTCCTATGAGAGGAATCATTCTCGCAGGAAGCTCTCATTGACAATAAACAAGATTTCCGTCTCTAAGGAAAAGTTAAGCATTGCCCAGGCTAAAGATAAAGAGGGCTGAAGGAAGGTCCGAACTGAACAATTTGCTCATGTTATTCTCCCTAAAGGATATTGTTCTAAACTGTTGCTAATCCTTCTACCCCAGCCCTGTTCTTTCTTCTACTCTGTAGGATGAATTCTTGTACTCTTTAAAAATCTCAAGAACTGTGAGAGAATTCCTGAGACTTTGAACACGTTAGCAGTGCTAATTGAGAAGCAGCAGCTTAATTTTCTCCACATAGTTGCATTACACAGAATTTTATGTCCATCAGAAGAGACTTACATGGCTCAACCAGCATGCTCTGGAACTCTTTGGCTTGCGTCATCTGCAATGAAGACTGTGTAAGCAGGAAATCTCAACAAATGAACTTGAAATCTTGCAACAGTACCCATCCCCTGTCTCTAGTAGTCTGAATAGTCATCAGAAGTTAGATGTTTGGTTACTTTGAGCAAGAGTGCCTTTCTGCTGTTGGCAACAGCTTTAAGCTTAGTTCAGCAGCTCTGACATTTTGCCTCCTGTGTCCATAGAATAAAATGGTTTCTGTCCCTTCCATATTAGGGAAGGGGGGGAGAGTGGTTTCAGAGCTGTAGATCTTATCATCAGTATGAAAAGCATGAAACGCTTGGTTCATGGATCTCTTTGAATCACGAATTATGGGTGTTCTCTGCGTAACTTCAGTGAAGCCCTAGCTATGTGGAACAGGTAGAGGAAGATTTCCCACCATTCATACATGCATTTCAGCAATTTTTATCATTCTGTGGGAAATAATTTGTGGAAGCACACGTTCTTTTCTAGAGAACACTCACTCACTCTCTATAGCATTCCTGGTCTTCCCTCAATGAGTTCCTCAGAACCAGCTGACCTTTTTTTCCCTTTTCTCCCTCCTTTTTGAAGATCACGAGGAATATTACTATTCCTCAAAGACTGCTTTTCCCTTGAGGCCCTGGCTGCAGACAGTATTGTCTTATGAATGTCACTCATTGTTTTTTTCCCCCACTGGCTGAAGCCCTAGGTCCAGTGTAGTTCCAAAGACACTTTGTTGTGACAGAAGGGAGGGCACCTGATCCTGGAAAGTAGAGAAGTAGTGGAATCTGACATACCTCCCTGACACCCTTTGCAAAACAGAGAGTAGCTGGGGTATGTTGGGACACTTCAGTGACAGACTCTCTTAAAATGATGAACACCTCTCTGTGGCACTCATTTGTCCATTGACTGCCTGACTACAACTGGCATCTTAACAAAAAATAGATTTTTTTTTTGAAACAGAAACACAGGCATACTGAAATTCTGCTGGCAAGAATTTGGAAACGCTTCAAAGAGCACACCTCCTGTATAACAGCTTCTGTTACTGAAGGCATTTGCCTTCAGATTGTTCTTCCAAGACTGTTCTCTTCTATTGGTGCCAAGATTGCAATAATGAAAAAACTTACTTCTGACTTCATGAAAGATGGGATTCCCAGGCCAGACCTAGCCTGACCATGGTAACTCTTACATTCATAATATCCAAGCCATGTTAGTGCAAATTCTAAGGAGGCTATATAGCTGAAAAGGTTGTATCTCGTAAAGAGTACGACCCTATTTCTACATAACATCCTAGGCTACTGATACATAATCCCTGAAGCACCACTGCACTGGCATTAGATAGTTGAAGTTCTTTTTGAGGGCTCTATCCTAATCTCCATGAGCTTCGGTGATCGCCATGAGATAGGCCACCACATGAGACTGTTGCTTTTCTGTCAGTTGCAAGCTCCTACAACAGCTGTAGGTCTTTGAGAAAATATGGTTAGACTGGGGGAGGCTTACACTGTAGAATTTGTAACTTTTGTGCAGCTGGCCACAAACTATGATGTCCACTCTTGGAAGAAATTAGAATGAAGTAGAAGTCCACATTCTGAATTTAATGTGTCTGTTTGACTTACTGTCAATAAGCAGGATAGCAAAAACTGATCATGCTATTCTCCCTAAATACCTTGGAAAGAGAAAGGAGAGATTATTTCTCTTTGAAATGTTTGGAAAGCAGTCTTATACTACCCTTTTAGGGTGGTATGACTACTTACACTCATTTATAGAATATTGGATGCATATGTGGTTGTGTGAGGGAAAAAAATGCGAATGAAGATTTAAGAGAGAGCATGAATCAGATAGTGCTTTTTCCTAGGACAGTGTGAGGGTTGACTGGACATGTGAGGGTTGAGTGGCCATAAGATAGCTGACTGGACTTGCTCTGGGCAATCAGCTATACAACAAGAGGGTATGTAGTGAAAGTGAGAGTCAGTTACAAAAAGTCAGTGCATCTGTCTGTGTCTTCCCAACTGTTCTTTGCACTCTTATTCGGAGGAGGAACAGCAGGGGTCTAGTGACCTCATCTTTGCAATCCCTATGGTTTCTTTTTCCTTTTCTTTTTTTTTTGGGTGTGGCTGGACTGAACTTGTGTGTATAGTGGTACTTACTAGTAGCTTTTTCCTTTCTCTTTTGTGAGCTATGTCCCTATTTTTGTAATTTATACAATAGTGGAAATATTTGGTAAGGCATTGGACTGTATAGTAAGAAGGCCGCAGAGTTGTGATAAATTAAATGCTAGATAGAAAAACCCTACATCATTAGAAACAATCCTCAGCTATGCTATCTCCACTGAAGAGTCGTCTCTGTATATCTCATTCTGTTTCCTACTACGGCTTGTACTTTCGTACACTCTATCAGAGCTACTTATTGTTTCTAGTAGAGAGAAATGTTTAAATTTAATTTTTAACTGTAGTTTATCATTACCCCTTCAGAAATGTAGTAGTGGCTAGAGATGAAAAAAATCTTGCCGTACTTGTAGAATTTATTAAGAGATTTTGTTTTCAGTCCTGACTTCCTTACTTTGATGTCTTGTGTGCATGGATTATGAGGTGAGGAATGTTATTAACTGTAATTGCTTACTAAAGTAAACATTTTTTATTAACTCGTCATTTGCCTGTAAAACTAGACGTCTAAATCTCCTAATATATTGCACATTTAAAGAATCAAATATCTAAGATGTTTAATAGTTTAACAAAGTAGCCTTTGGGGACTTGCAAAGTCACCTTGAGTTGAATTTTCTGGTATGAAAATTAACAAGTTATTGGTCACAATTTATGTCTAAGTTAATAATGAACTTCTCAAAGGGTTCCTTTTTAAGTTAAGTAGTACAAGTCCCATATTCTCTTCAGATTTTATGAATTAAGTCAGTTGGTTCTAGACTGGAAAAAGAAAACAAAGAACCCTATAATTATGGTGCCATTGTTACCTTTCCAGTCAGGAGTCCTAAAAATGTTGTCTTTAAACCCTGGTGTGATAGAGTTTCTGGAAAATAAAGCAAAATCTAGAATACTTTAAATATATGAATTTCAATTTACCTCCCGCCAATTTTTGATGGAGCAAGTAAATAAGAGTATCACATTTGTTAGTAGCCACAAATACATAATGGTGAATTATATTATTCTTACCTTGCCTTTATGCTTATATTTAAAGAAAAAGAGAGAGATTTCTTGTGTGTGATTGATGTTTCCATGTGACAGGTGCTGTGTTTGGTACTAGGTATGTAATTGTTAAATTCACACAGCTAAGTATCAAATCTGTGTGTAATATGTTGGGGATTCCTTCAACAGAGGACACCATGAATGTAGTCATACTGCAAACTGGTTGTCAATCAAAGCCAGGCGCTCACCTGTTTTCAACAGACAGCATAGGAATTGCAAATGAATGGAGCAGCAGTCTTAACTCCACAAACAGCATTACAAATAGCAGTGGGCAGTCTGGAAATGTAAGTGTAAATAATTCTGGAAAAGTTACTAATAATAATCACTGTGCCAATATACAATGTTTATTTTACTTCTTAAACGTCTGTTTTTTATTTCTTTGTACTTCAGCAAAAGAAAAAAAACCACAGCTATAGTAAATGTCAGGCAGTAATATTTATCTGATACTGTAAGTCTAAATGGAGTGCCTGCCCTTGGCACCAGATTTAACTATGTATTATTTGTGTTTTCTGTTCTTGTTTTTTGTCTTCAGATGCAATATTTTGAATGCTACAGTGAGGAACATCATTGTTAATCAAATACACAACTACAGGACAGCTTAATTTACATATGTCTCTTTTTTCTATAGGAAAGGTTTCATTCATGGAAGATCTTGCCTGATCCCAGCCCTCTTCTCTGCCCTAATTTGTTAACATTAGGAATGAGTTGATGTCCTTCCTGAACATGCTTTATACTTAAAGCTTCTTACAGTGGTGCAGTAAAGGCAGTGTGTTTGGTAGTAGAGAGGTTTTTGATACAAGGGTGATAAATGTAGTTTATATTAGCAAATTTTATCAGTTAAGTATGGGGTAGAAGAAGGGGAAAGATATATTGCAGAGCTTTTATTATCTTCCTTTTAGTGTCAGTTGGAATAGATCCTTTTGTTAGGTTTTATGTTTGTTGCAAAATAATGTAAAAAGATGGTGACATCTCTTTTGTTCTCTCCTGACTTGCATTTTTCTTACCTCATTTGCAGTGCAGAGTCATAAGTACGTACACATTTATTCCCAGAATTCTCACTTCTAGCTTTCCAGCACTGTTAAGCTATACTGTTTGGTTAGAAACCAGATAAAAGGACATATTTTAAATATTGTTTAAAAGGAATTGCCGATGAATAGTGCAGTTGTTAAAACTCCTGGGTTTCTTTCGTGTAGCTTCTTCATATTACTGTCCTGTAAATTGAGAATAAAGATACCAATATGCCTACATTTTATTTTAGGGTCCCAGTGCAGAATTCTGCTTCTGTATATGAAAGGTTCTGAGAGAGGGTCTGCCTTTTTATTTAGGAAGCTAATTTTATTGTTGCTAAAGTTCTGAAGCTTTCAGGAGAGACCCATAAAAGCATCTCTTCTCCCAGAAGTTTCTTAGCCTTTCATGAATGATTTAGGTACAGCTGAAAACACTAAGTATTCTAATACGCCTTCCAGCTATGGGGAATCTTCTTCCATGTACATGCATTTTTATGTTAGTCATTAGGAGTCTGATGAACATCATGTACATTTTCCATTCCATGCTCGGTGAGTACTGTACTACTGTTCAAGTGTGAAAATGGAAAAGTTGACCCTACTCCCTTCCCTGTACTTTCTACTTGAAGTTTTTTTGCAAGTGGCCACCTTTTTTCTGATGTCTGGCAAAATGTTCTGTCTTCTTTCACTTGACTACTTACCTGCAGCATTGTTTGATGCACTTCCATTTTTCTGAATATTCAGTTCCTGATTTTTCATGAGCAGGTTGGTCTTCTGGTTTTCCATGTTTCATTCTTGAGTTTTGTTGCTTGCTTGCTTTCACCTCCATCTGCTGTAAACTGCTCAATTTTATTATTTAAGTAGTCAGTCTGTTTTCCTCCCTCCCCCCATTTTCCGTTATCCCAGCGACTTATTTACATTCGTGGTTTGTGTTTTTCTCTCTGTTCCAATAAGCTGTCTGTCTTTCTGTCCCCTCCTTTGTCTTTGTTCTCGTCACTGTCAGACACTAGCCCTGAGTAAACTTAATTTTAGTGTTTTTTATCATGATGAAATTAGACTTTCTATGCCTCTCTTCCTTTGTGTCTTGAAAACAAAATCTCCCTATTCATCTTCCAAAACTTCTTTCACATATTGTGTTATAGTGCACTGGGAGAGTATCCTACTGTTTTATTTGCTTCTAGAGGAAAAGGATGATATACTACTTGAGAGACCTAAACTCAGTTCTCTGCTCAATCATAAAATTCCTCTTTGACTGTGAGCAAGTTGCTTAGGTCCCCATTTCTAGAATGTGGTAATACTATTGCCCTATCTAGAAATGTTATTGGAAGAATGAGTCCATTAAGATTCTGTACGATCTAGGTTGATAGTGAGGGAGGCTGTATAACTGTTTTAAAAATATGCCTTCTTATCTCACCTATATGTATTCTTATGTCTTCACCTAAGTTGCCTTGTCAGTTGGACTGTCATCAGTCATTCCTCTGCGGTATCTTTCCTTAACATTTCAGTCAGGAAATAATCTACTCTTCAGCCTTTTTTCGTAAGTGTGAGATCAGTTTCCATGGAGAGCTTCTACATCTGTCTTTCTTTACCTCCGTGTTCTGCCTTCTGGTTTGAAGCATCTAACATTATACTTTTGTCAGTCCCTTCACCTGATCTTTGATAGTACTGTTTTTCTCCAATCTGTCTTTGCATTTCCCTCTGCTTTATATTCCACCAGTTGTATCATCTAAATGCACTTAACCTCCATAATGCAGTTTACCCAATGTGGTACAGTATTTCCCTTGATTGTAATTTTTCATTTCAATTAGTACTACTTGTTTCTCCACACTTGCCATCACCTCTTATCTTTCTTCTAGTTGTGTTGCTCTAGCAAGTCCTAGATTGGCTTTGTTGGCATACCCATTTTTTTTCTCATATTGCATCAGAGCTGTGAAGTGCCTTAAGTGAGATTCGGAGTCTTTGTATGCATTGTAGCAACAAATTCATTCATCCTTTTCCCTGTCCTATGTGTCGTCTTTAGGAGCTGCATTTACACCAGCAACTTTTACTTTCAGCTCTTACTGCTTGTTCTTAACCGTTACTACTCTTTTGTGCTGTGTTCAGTGTCATCTAATTGCCAGAAAGAATGCTCCTTTTTACTTATTCTCCTACTGCTCCTTTTTTTATGACATAGATTTATTTTCTTTCACTCTTTATTTAACTTTAAGAGGCTCTTCCTTATCATTTTTTCTGTTGCGCTGGTAAAATTCATGTATCTGAACTCCTCAGTTATGGGAAATGATAGTAGACTTTGAATATTTAGTTTTCTTGAATATTTCTGTGCATACTAGTCTTGAAATAGCTTGACCCATGTTTCATATACGTTGCTTGCACCGTTTAAACTTTGGTGCCGTACTTGGTTAATGAAGTTGGTTATGTTACCACTTCTTCATGTTTACTCATACTTCCATTACTCCTTGCATGTCCTTCCATGAATCTTCAGCTATGTCATCCAGTATGCTGTGCACCCCTTTTCCTCAGTCACTTTTACTATCTACCCTTTTCCTCAGTCACTTTTGCGATTTACCCTTTTCCTCAGTCACCTTTGCCAAAATAATCTCTCTGGCATGCAGTCCTCTTCATTCCATACATATGCATCATTCTCAGCCATAAGCTTCTGCCTCAACTGAATTTCATCCCTTCATTTCAACTGTTCTCATTTATATCCTGCAAATTTATTGCAATTTAACATACCCAAATGGTCGTCTTCTATGTCTGTTTTTCTCGTAGTGCCATGAGAGTTGGATTAACTAGGCTGTCTGAGTGCATGCAACCATAGTCATAGTTGCTGCTTTATATGCTTTCTCTAGGTCATTGATTAGCTTTCCAGTGTTGTTATATCAATGCAAAATGCATATTCTTTTGAGCCGCTTTTCAGCCAAATAATGTCAAGAGTCTTATCACCTCTCCTTAAAACACGCTCAGCTCATGCTTTAGGATTATACTGCTGATCTCCATACATCAGGTCTCTCTGTTGCTGATACCTAACTGCAGCATACCTAAGTTAGGTGATGATACAGAGCAAAGGCCTAGCTGTATGATAAAATTTGTCTGTAAATAGGGAAGAAGGGAAAAAAGGAAGACCCGGAGAACTGCAGACCAGTCAGTCTCACCTCTGTGCCCGGGCAAGATCACAGAGCAGATCCTCCTGAAAACTATGCTAAGGCACAAGGAAAATAAGGAGGTGATTGGTGACAGCCAACATGGCTCCACTAAGGGCAAACCATGCCTGACAAATTTGGTGGCTGCCTTCAATGGGGTTACAGCGTTGGTGGATAAGGGAAGAGAAACTGATGTCATCTACCTGGACTTGTGCAAAGCATTTGACACTGTCCTGCACGACATCCTTGTCTCTAAATTGGAGAGACATGGATTTGATGGATGCACCACTCAGTGGATAAGGAACTGGCTGGATGGTCGCACTCAAAGAGTTCTGGTCAACGGCTCAATGTCCAAGTGGAGACCAGTGGCGAGTGGTGTTCCTCAGGGGTTGGTATTGGGACCGGCGCTGTTTAACATCTTTGTCGGTGACATGGACAGTGGGATTGAGTGCACCCTCAGCAAGTTTGACGATGATACTAAGCTGTGCAGTGCGGTCGATGCACTGGAGGGAAGGGATGCCATCCAGAGGGACCTTGACAGGCTTGAGAGGTGGGCCGATGCGAACCTCATGAAGTTCAACAAGGCCAAGTGCAAGGTCCTGCACATGGGTCAGGGCAATCCCAAGCACAAGTACAGGCTGGGCAGAGAATGGATTGAGAGCAGCCCTGAGGAAAAGGACTTGGGGATGTTGGTTGATGAGAAGCCCAACATCACCTGGCAATGTGCACTTGCAGCCCAGAAAGCAAACTGTATCCTGGGCTGCATCAAAAGAAGCATGACTAGCAGGTTGAGGGAGGTGATTCTCCCCCTCTACTCGGCTCTCATGAGACCCCATCTGCAGTATTGCATTCAGCTCTGGGTCGCCCAGCATAAGAAGGACACGGACCTGTTGGTGCGAGTCTAGAGGAGGGCCGTGAAAATGATCAGGGGACTGGAGCACCTCTCCTGTGAAGACAGGCTGAGAGAGTTGGGATTGTTCAGCAGCCTTCCAGTGCCTGAAGGGGGCCCACAAGAAAGCTGGAGAGGGACTTTTTACAAGGGCATGTAGTAATAGGACAAGGGGTAATGGCTTTAAACTGAAAGAGGGTAGATTTAGATTAGATCTAAGGAAGAAATTCTTCACTATGAGGGTGGTGAGGCACTGGAACAGGTTGCCCAGCAAAGCTGTGGATGCCCCATCCCTGGAAGTGTTCAAGACCAGGTTGGATGGAGCTTTGAGCAACCCGGTCTAGTGGAAGGTGTGCCTGCCCATAGCAGGGGGGTTGGAACTAGATGATCTTTAAGGTCCCTTACAACCCAAACGGTTCTATGATTCTGTGAAATATTGTTCAAGTTTGTGGCACTGCAGAATTAATAGGAAAACTTGCTGTTTATTCTGGAGATGAAATAGGAGATACATCAGAGATTAATTGCATTTATGAATTATAGAATATTTATGTTAGCCTTTCTAGGCTCAGAGCGGTAAATCATTGCTTCCTTTTGAAGAGTAAAAGGATAGAAATGTTGACCATGATGTCATCATGCCCGGAGTCCATGACATATTTAAAGGATAGAATATTTGCACAGGATATATGTTGATCACAATGGATGAAGATAGGATAACCAGCACCATCTTTGTTTTATCAAGTTTATCAAAGATATGTAAGTGCTTGATCACACGTTCAAGTTAGCGTAGTTAAGAAGTCAGTGCTTGTCAGCTCAGTCATGGTAAACAATGTGTGCTTTCGTAGCTCATCCTGATTGCAGACTCAGCGCTAACATTCTGCTGCCTTCATTAAGCCTCAAGTTGTCTGTTTTACTTCATAACTAAGATGGCTTGACCGTGTGCACATGATCAGTTACCACACTCATTTGGTAAATAATAGTTTATCAAGCTGTGATAATGCAACTGAGTTTGATTGCATGTGCATAATCTAAGTCTGAACGATGGTGATGAATCATCCTTCCTTTACTGTGGAATTAGCATTCTGAGACAGTGAGGGACGTAGAAGGGAAATGAGTTACTCGAGAGCAAAATTAGTTTTACAGCTTAATTAAAAATACCTACATGTTTTCTCTTCCTGTCATCTTCCCCTCCACCCCCCACAAATGTAAGCAATATAACAGTACATTTAAAGCCACAAAATATAACGCAAATCAAGAAACTCAAGAAGCTGCTATTTTCATAGGAAATATAACTAGTTTTATAGGTATATGTTTCCTTATTTTCTTTGTAGAAGTTCAGCTGTACTCAAAGGCCTAGAGTAGGCAAGAACCAAGGGAAAGAATGTATCACTTGTTCTACGTGCTCTCTTTTTGAGCAATTTAGCTTCAGTGAAGCACAGTGACAAATTATTTCGTCATAAGAATCTAAGAGGCCAAGGTCTGTGTGGTTACAACATTATGAGTATGTGAGCCCTGTTAAGGCAAGCTTGGCATCTTTTGACTTGTGGTGTGTCAGAAATGTTCAGGCGTCCTCCTATTGCCTTGAGTAAATATGGAAAATTGAAAAAGTTGTTCTTTTGTAACCTCTGTGAAAGTGAGAGGTAATCTGAAATGTATCCAACGGCAGTGTTTAGTTAAGCTTGAAAAATGAATCTGTGAAGATTCACAGCTGAGCCTCTGTGAAGTAAGGAATATCACCAAGTACTGGTCTTCAATTAGACTCTAAATCCTTAGGAGTCGACCTGTGTCCTTCCTGTGCTTACGTCTTTGAGTACACAGCACAGCAGATTTCCATTTTTAGGAGGGGCGCATTCCTGAAGAGTACTTAAATCTGTTGGGCCTCTTTATCACACACTCAGAAAATCAGATGCCACAAATCTTAAGTTACATTTGTAGAGCAGTTTCCAAAGACCATGTTGAAGGCTTCCTCCAGAGTTGAGGCAACTGTATGAATTCTAGCTTCTGTTGTTTGTGCTTCTGTCTTAATAAAGAAGAAAAAGCCTAAAAAAAAATCAAGACTAACAGTTGGCAATAGATTTTCCTAGTGTCAGTAGTGCTGAGGACGTTGCCATTCATGCCAACACTGATACCGAAATGTAAATTCTGCAGCATCGAGGAACAAAAAGTAAACATTGATAGTTTCCCTTCCCCCCTCTTGCACTCTTTTTGTCTCTAATATTAGTATCACACTCATTTTATGTTAATACTGACACGTGACTTCATGTTAACTGTGAATCACAAGTCCCTTCATACAAAATACATGTTCGTTCACCATCTTGGCGTCAATACTGCACTAAGTTGTATGGCTGTTTCTAGTGATAGGTTTCTTGACATTTCTCAGATGTTCTTTGTATCTTACTCTGTGCAAAGAGCATGAGAGATACAGGAGCAGTGGTCTTGCAGGTATACTGTAGCAAGCCATAAGGGATGAACGAATGTTTGAGAAGAAATCATTTTTTGTCATGTGAGCGGCAGTGTAACCTATCATGGTTTCTCTGTGGAGTCCACCTAGCCTTGAGTCATAGAGAAGATGCTTCTTACAAGCCTGGGCAAAAGGAAGAGGGTCCTGAACAATGTTGACATTTTGGGCCAGAGCATCTTCACCAGACCTGGAGGAGTCTCCCACAGAGGGAAG
Organism: Balaeniceps rex; assembly: GCA_013401315.1. Taxonomy (NCBI): domain Eukaryota; kingdom Metazoa; phylum Chordata; class Aves; order Pelecaniformes; family Balaenicipitidae; genus Balaeniceps; species Balaeniceps rex. Next base: position 27,400 of record VYZW01011286.1, read on the forward strand.
GGAGGTGGTCCGAAAAAATCCTCCATTTACTTTCTCTGCCTCAAGAATTATTATGATGACCATAGATAAAGACCAGGATCAGGTATTCTCCCTAAATGTCATCTCCTCTTGCCTTTTTGGTAATAGGATATTAGTCTGGGTCTAACCCAACAGGGCATTTCTTATGTTCTTATTAGGGGATAAACATACAGTATAGGGGCAGACAGGAGATAGAGAGGAATAAATTCTAAACAATAACTTCAGACCAAAAAGAGTGATTCTTCTATGTAGTTGCCTTGTAAATTCAGGCTAGGTTTGAATTTTTTTTTCCTTGCTTGTGTATTTAACCTACTGTGGATATTATGTGATTAATTTTCTTTTCCTGCTTTATTTGCGTGAGTTCTTTGTGTTTTCTTTGCAAGTTGAGTCACACAACTACTCTGTCATCCTGGTGGACTCATCAGAGATTAAGACCAAAAGCCTAAACATGTATGTAATCAGATAATGTTGCCTGCATCTTAGGGGGTTGAGTGATTGTTTTAGTTTAGTTTAGTTTTTCAGAGCAAAACTACACAAAATTGTATTGTAAGCTCTTAATGCTTACAGCTATAGATATATATATGGGTTTTATATATATATATNCATCATTCCCGACTTATGGCTCTGTTGTCTGCAGGTAGCCCTCCAGCACAAGTAATCCATAATGGCTATCTTCCTTCCTTCCTCTTCCCCTGGTCTTCATTAGGTCCCATTGTAGGGGAGCAGCCATGATGTACATGATGTACATCTTCCTGTATCTGTAAAATAATCTACGTTGCCTGCCTAGCTGAAGGTGTGGACGTGAAATATGCATCTAAGAAACATTCTGTGCAGATTAGGGAACTCATCCTTAAATTGAGTCAGTAGCTTATCTAAATTACTATTTTACTTCGGGTGTTAGTCTGCCTTTGCTGTCTAGTCATTTTATCTTACATATTTGTGTGCTGCATTAAGCAGCCTTGTGCTACCAGAAGTATGTTTTGAAGTGTACTTACAAGATGTAACTGTTATTCATAAAATATATTTCAAAATCTTTTGATGTAACTGAATACCTTAGCATATTTTTCTTGACCAAAAAACCCAATTTTTTCTTTTAATTTCACTTAAGAGCAATGTTTTTTTTTTCCCTGGCAGTGTCCTTTTATTTTCTTTTTCTCTCTAGCATAAAGAAAGGATTTCAGTATTTCAGAGCTGAAAAAAATGTGCAAAGTTAGCATTGCCATGCACAGGGGCAATCCTCAGTTTTGAATTTAGAGTACATGGTAACAGAAAGAGAAACATTGCATGTTGTAACAAGCTTGTGGTCAAAACATTAATTCTTCAGCCTTTGACTTCAGAAGGAATTTTGTCTGAGTAAACCTTGGCTATCAATTTAATTATTTTTGCTGTGGTGCCCACTCTTCTACTTCTGTCAGCTCTCAGGGTACATGTACATTTCAGACCGTTGGGTAGAGAAGCTGTCTTTGGATTTCAGAAGCAATCTAATTACAGAACTCCGCACAGATAAGGTTCATGACAGGAGATTTTTTGTAGGGATAGGAGTGAGTGAATGCAGAGGTAATAATCTTCAGTGAGTATAGGGCTTATATTTGTTGGAGGTGGGTTTTTTCTGTCCAGGGTTAAGACCTCATCTACATTCATGCCTGTCCTCTACCTGATTTACAGGAATTTGAATCTGAAGTCCCTGCTGCTCAAGAGGGACATTTTGAGGTTATACTGTTCTGGGGAGAGAGGTGTCTCCTGTTAAAATCCTGATTTGCTTAAAATACTTTCACATTCTTTGGAGCATAGACTAAAATTAAGGGTTAATGTTAACCCTAAGTTGAGAGTTTAACAGTAAACTGTATAGTTATTCTTGTTTAGTCTGTCTGATTCGGTGTGTATTTTGTATTCAAACAAACCAAAACAACTTTGGCAGAATTTCACTCCATTATTTTATTGACTAGTTCAGTTCCTTGAGAGCTGGCAGATTCTGTTCCAAAACAAGCACAGAAGGGATTGAAATGTGTGTCATTACCGAGTGTTCTCACCACTGGGCTGTTAGGCACAAATGTAGGCTGCAACAATTTCCATACTACCTTTGTGAGTCTCGTTATAAATCTAGTTTAAGAAAATTGAACAGTTTACTTAAAAAAAAAGTAGAAACAGGCAATGCCCACAATTCCACTGAAACATATTATTGTAGGATGCTGGCACCTGAGTTCATAAATTTCAGGTTGATCAGAATTGTACTTTTAGCAAAAAAATTGCCCAGACCTACTTGCAGATTGTACCTTCAGCTTAAGCCCTTTACTTTAGCAGTTTAAAACTCTCTGGAAAATGCATAGCAGAACTAAAAATTATAAATTCAGTAATGTTTTTAAATATTAAAATTAATTTATTAATCAGTAAACATTTTAATATTTAAGAATCTCAGAAAACAGCCTTTTTTACAAACAAGCGTTGAGATGCTTTTTTGCCAAGATTCTACATGTCTTTTTCTTTTTGAACTGCTTGGCTTGATCCGGATGAGTTCTTTTAAAAGAGTGAAATGTTGTATAATGCTTGCATTAAACTGTAAATTAAGAAATATATGAATGAATGGAAATCAGGGTTGTCAGAAAACAAGTATTCCTTTATTGCAAATTAATATCCATTAAGTAGAGTAATCTCCACCTGTGATTCATTTTGTGCATAGGGACCAAACAAGGTTATATTCTGGTGTGTACAAATGCATCTCCTTTTGAAGTCTGTATATTTACA
>VYZW01011287.1:1891-24269 GCA_013401315.1 Balaeniceps rex
TTACAAGACTTTGAGTTGGTTTTATACTATTGTAACTTGTCCCTTTCCTGAGCATTATTTCTGAGGAAATTCCCTTGTGTGTTTTAATGGGCATCCTAATTATTGTTTCATTGTACAGAACAGGTTTGCTAAGAGTTGGCATCACTAGCATCTGTTTGCATATCTGAGCCGACTCTCAGTTAAGAGTTGTTACTTAAATGCAGCAGTCATCTTTATTGTTTGGTTTTTGGCTTAAATATGCACCATGGGAGTACTAGCTCCATTAACAGTTGCTTTAGAATCTGTAGAAACGCACAAAAGCCTTTCCACATACTTGAATGGGTGTTAGATGTACAACCCAAGGAAGAGCTCAGACTCTCCAAACACTAAATTGCCAGTCTTCCACTCCCCAGAGCTGCTTCTGCTATCCTGAAGTTTTAATTTCTGAGCTAGTGTAGAGTTAACAGTAGTGAAGACTATAACATTTATATTCACAGAAACTGTTGAAGTTTATGTATTTGAATCTCAAAATAAATTCAGAAGGGAAATTGCTTTTCAGGCCCAGGCCAATATATGTTAAAGTACACTGCTTATTACCAAGTCTTACGTATACCTTGAAAAACCAGATGAAATTTTCTAGATTCACCCTCTTATGACAAGTCATGATAGCTTATGTTCCAAATGAGATCTTGCAACTAAAGATCATCACAGTACTTGGGTCCATAGGGTTCAGTTGAGAACAGTTTTTGTTTGTATTTGGGTTGTTACTACATAAGCGTGAAGGTTGCATCACTTTTCTCTCCTTTATCTTAAAACACCAATCTAATTAGAGATCATGAACCATTTCAGCTTGGTCTGCATTTTTGAGAGTTTTTGTTATTATTAAATTAGTATGTTAATGGCAGTACGTTAGACTGTAGCTCTGAAAGAACTATTGTGTAACCCTTGTAGCTAGATTAATGTCTTTTGTGCCCAAGCAGACTGACTGGTGACTGTTGTGTGACTGTTTCAGTATTCATACTTTGAAACTGGCTATCATGACAGCTTTCTCTCCCCTTTCAGCTTACATCAATGATTAGCCTCCTTCTTTGGCTAAGCTTCAAATAAATGAGGAAACATCATACTGAGTTATAGATTTGCCTAAAAAAAAAAAGCCACTTTCATTTCTCCTTTTTTTTTTTTTTTTTTTTTTTTTTTTTGGGGGNTCTATTGGGGGATTTAATCCAGAGCAAAAAAGAGAGATCCATGGACACTGGTCTTATAGCAAAGGTGTATGATGCTGTCATATCTATGTATTGCTATTATGGTGGCACTCAAATTCAAATGTCGTGTGTGAGGTGAGCCTTGAAAGTACACACATGATACTGCAACACATTCAGAATAGTTCTGACTGGGCAGATGATGACTTCTTTGAGCCAAATAATCAAGGGCTGTGCTCCACTAAAAATGGCTAATCTCCTCAATGTACAAAGCAGACCCTGACTATTTCAGGCATAGGAGACTGGTGCTTCTTGGATATATAGATATATATCTGTACCTATAGAGATGTAGATAAATATTATAGGTACTCTGGGCCTGTAGATGACAACTGTTCTGCCATTAGTGCAGTCAAGAATTAAATATGCAGAAGTACATTTTGGGTGGACGGTACTGTACGACAAAACTTCTCAAAATGCTTATTTGAAAAAAAAATTTGCTTTTGGCAATGATGCTGTTGAAGCGAGTTTAATAGACTGTGGAACATGTCTGCACTGTGATTGCATATCAGCGGTAACTTGGTCATTGGGAACGCTGAAACATGAACTAGAATGGAGTTCTTTTACACTCAAAGCATTTGCTGTTTTCTTTTTTACAAACACTGGTTTGTACATAATCTGAATTGAATGTGAATGTTTTTTAAACACCTTTCCGGTTCTTGAGAAGATACATTTTTGATAGATTATTGCAAATTTTCCTGTATTTGTCTAATTATTAAATAAAAGTTGCATGGATCCTGACTTACCTTGCCTTTACTATATTATTTTAAAGCCATCATTTAAAGCTGTTGGAGGCCTAAACATTGTAGCTATTTTTATTCAACATTTAATGAGTAAGATTCCTGTCTTAAGACACTTAAGTAGCTGCTTTATTTCTCAGTGGAAGAGCTTCAAACTGATTTCTGTAGAGGTACTTTCTTCTAAAAGCTACTTTTTTCTGTTTATTTGAAGAGTCAGTCAAAGCCTGTTGCAAAAGCACCCATAAGCTATAATTAAGACATGAAAAAACGGTATGAGATTATACTGAAACGCCAGCTGGCACAATGATGATCAGTGTTACCCAGGAAAAATACATAGGATGCTCAGAAAGAAAACACTTCGTGAACAGTAGTGTGTACTGTTATTTTGGTCTTGATTTCATACCAATACAATTGAAAAAGAGCTTTTCCCTAGCAGCATTTTTTTTGTTGTTTTGGAGAAGTAGTCACTGCAAAGTTCAAATTTGTCTGAGTTGACTGACTGCTATTGAAGATGTTTCTTTGGCAATTGCCTTGTCTCTGCATGGAAGGCCTGCATGCAAGACCTAAAGAAAGGTCCATCCTGACAAGTACAAAGTCAAGCACAGGTGGTAGGGAGGCCTGCATGGATGAGCAAGGAGCCCCTAACTGAACCCAAACAGGAAGTATAGAAGAGGTGGAAGCAGGGACAGATGACCCAAAAGGAGCATAGAGTTCCTTTCTGATCTTGCAGGGATAGGGTTAGGAAAGCCAAGGCCCCTCTGGAGTTGAATCTAGCAAGGGATGTGAAGGGCAAGAAGAAAGGATTCTACAACTATATAACAGCAAAAGGAAGACTAGGGGGAAAAAGCTGCTTCCCCCCGCCCCCGCTGAATGGGGCAGGGGAACTTGTGACAAATGACATGGAGAAGGCTGAGGTACTTGTTGCCTTCCTTGCCTCAGTCTTTATTGGTAAGACTGGCCTTAAGGAATCCCATACCCCTGAGACCAGAGAGAAAGTCTGGAACAAGGTAGACTTAACCTTGGTGGAAGAGGCGAGGTTAGGGAGCATGTAAACAAAATGGGTGTACTTAAGTCTATGAGGCCTGACAGGTTGCACCCCTGAGTGCTGAGGCAGCTAGCTGATGTCATTGCAAGGCCACTCTCAATGGTTGTTGAATGGTCATGGCAGCTTGGAAAGGTTCCTGAATACTGGAAGAGAGCAAATTTCACTCCTATTCTCAAGAAGAGCAGGAAAGAAGAATTTGGGAGCTACAGGCCAGTCAGCCTCACCTCAGTCCCTGAGAAGTTGACGCAGAAAATCATCCTGGAAAGCACTTCCAAATACATGAAGGACAAGAGGGTGATTGGGACTTACAAAGGGGAAATCATGCTTGACCAATCTCATTGCCTTCCACAATGAGGTGACTGGTTTGCTGGACGAGGGGAGAGATGTTGTTTACTTTGAGTTTTGTAAAGCTTTTCACACTATCTCCCATAACATCATCATAGACAAGCAGACAAAGTATGGGTTAGATAGGTGGATAGTGAGATGGACTGAAAACTGGCATAATGCTCAGGCCCAGAGGGTTGTGATCAGCAGCACAAAGTCCAACTGGAGGCAAGTCATTAGTGGTATATACCACAGGGCTCAATACTGGGGTCAGTACTGTTCCACTTCTTCGTTAATGATCTGGATCATGGAATGGAGTCCACCCTCAGCAAGTTTGCAGATGATACAAAAATGGAAGTAGTGGCTGATAGACCAGATGACTATGCAGCCATTTAGAGGAACCTCAGCAGGCTGGAGAACTGTGCAGAAAGGAATCTCATGAAGTTTAACAAGGGGAGACGCAAAGCCCTGCATCTGGGGAGGAGTAACCCCAGGCATCAGTACATGCTGGGGTCTGACCAGCTGGAAAGCAGCTCTGCAGAGAAGGACCTTGGGGTCCTGGTGGACAGCAAGCTGATCACAAGCCAGCAGTACACCCTTACAGCAACGAAGGTCAGCAGCATCCTGGGCTGCATCAGGAGGAGTGTTGCCAGCAGGTCAAGGGAGGTGATCCTTCCTCTCTGCTCAGCACTGGTTAGGCCACATCTGGAGTGCTGTCTCCAATTCTGGGCTCCCCAGTACCAGGAAGATGGGACTCACTGGAGCGAGTCCAGTGCAAGGCCGCAAAACTCTGCCAGATTTCTTAATTTGATCTAGTTCTGAGATAGGAGATTATGAGATGTTTTAGAAATAGAAATAGTTTTTGGAACTAGGAGCTAAAACCTCCTCTGAAAATGAGACTTGGGACTTAATTAGACTTCCGTTTTAGTATTTTATCGTACTGAGATTAAATACTGAACTTGGAGATACGATTCTAATACACTAATTTCATTACCTGTTTGTTTTCTTACTTCATTCCATTTTTAATGTAATCTTTTGGGGGACAGGTAAATAAGGTTTTTTTATTATCACCTCTCATGGAGAAATTGGCTTGGCCTGTAGCAGTCACTGCTATGTATTTCTAAATCTCTGAGAAATCGCAATTAAAGGTATGTTTAAGGCCAAATTCTGATCTGAAAATGTCAGGTATTTGTGAACTCTCTAGAGAAAAGAATCGGCCTTCGTTGACAGGAGCTGTCAGAACTGGGGTTTGGATAAGGAAACAATCAATCGCTTCGTGAGTTTTACAACCTGAATTTGGTTCGCTTCTTTTTAAAGCCTGATTTGCTGCAGGAAGGTGATTTCAGCTTGGCATCAAGAGACACTGATGGATAGTACCAATGTAATTGGATTAGATTTGCTTTTTCTTTGTTTTGAAATATGCTTTTAATGTAAACTGACTGGAGTAATGAATAGACTTCTGTGTTCATATTAATTTTCTGATTTCAGTAGTTTTAGATAAGGATTACCCGCTTTGATCTGGGTAGTACTGCTGTCAGAATTAAGCATTGTACTTCTTACTGGTTTTGTTGTACAAGTCAGCATGAACATACTTGGAGAATGCCTCGGAGCACAGCTGGATGTTCATCGAATGTCGTAGCTGCATATTTGATTGAATCAATGGTTTATTTAGCCATCCTCAACAAGAAAATACTAATCACTGATACAGTAGCATGCTCAAATGGAGAATGTCCTGCTACCATTAGTTATTGGCAGACTTAACGCCCCAGGCACAAACTTAACTGATACCGTTTGGTGATGAACTGTGTGACAAATTCTACTTCCAGTTGTTACCTATAAGGAAGGAATTAATTCAGACTTAGATGCAACAGAATACCTGCGGGTGTCAAGGGGGAGATCTGTAAGACCAAAAATGGCTGGTGTCTGGCAGCACAGAGCAGCTAGAGGGCTGGCTAGTCCCCAGTGTGCTCCGTTTCAGCAAGGGGGTTGGTTACCATCTGGGGGCAGGAAACAAACGCTGCCTTGGAGCAGAAGTGAGAGCAGTGCCTGTCCTGGTGTCTGCAGCCAGCTCCCAGCAATAATCACTTCTAAAGCTGTAATCACAGCCACGTGGCAGCACTGTGCCTTTTTTACTGCCTTCTATTCTTAGTGCTCGTAACAAGGGATTAAAGAGCATGATAAAAATATACGCTTAAAAAAAGTAGACTGTTACAAAATATGATTTCCTTTTGAAGGACTGTATTTAGTACATGATGAATCCTGTAGGGGAGGCATGTATGCATTTCCAGTCACTGCTAAGGTTTCAAAACTATTTTAAGAACAGCAGAACCTGGCTGTTGTCATAGTAGCAGTAAACCTTTTAATCCCACTTCCTGTGGAGATGAAGCTGTTGTGTACTTAATCTGCTTAAAGATCGTCAAGGCTGTTTATGTGACAGGGAACTAGGGATACAGCACTGAGAAGATGCTACTTGTTGCCCCAGAAAGTTTAGTGCTTTTTGTCTACTTTGGTAGCATTTGACTGGGATTTGCTGAGAGACAGATTTTATGACAAGCTAGTAGGAGGACAGTCACCTGGGAAGCTAGCCTTTATTTATACCAGTGTTTTGGCATTGACAACTTCTTGTCAAGGTTAAATTAAACTGTTTCTAGGTAGTTCTGGGCAAGAGCTTGCCACTATCATGGATCTCCCATAGTTTAAAAGCATCCTTTTTGAGGAAGTCCTTTCATCCTCAGTGCTTCCATTTGTTAGAGTCTCTGAGGCTTCCCAAACAGCGCTGGGTCATATTTATATATTGCTGTAAAGTCTGTAGTCCCTGAAAATTTAATGCAATTAAAAATTCCTTGAAGTATTTGGATAATGGAGGGTGACTTACTCTTAAATGTACAATAGGTAGTCAAGAGAAATCCGCAGAAAACTGACAGGTTCTTCAGCTGGTTTTTGGAGATCAGTTTAGCTAGGTAGGGAGAATCTTAAATGTCATGTCAAAATAATCATTATAATAGAATTTGGCATCCTGAACCAAAAATGACATGAACATTTATTCATGTGTATCTAGAACTAAAAGAGACCTTCCTTATCACCAGATCAAATTTCTCAGTGATTACTGACATGTGTGCCATTGCCAATTTATTTGGTGTAGTCTGGTTACAGTACTGGATTACATAACCTCACGTCCTGCAAATAAGCAATATGCATCTTTTCTTTGAACTGGTATTTAGATTCATACGTGCTGAATAATAGCAACAGTTTGGGGATTTTTATTTGTTTTCCTGAAGTCTGCATGTTCTGACTAGATGGACACTCAGTCTTCAGGACAAATCAGACGGCAGAGTAAATGAAAGAATGTTTCCAAGGTTAGTTATTCATTCGTAAATTTAAAAAAAAAATATATATTTGATTGCCCCTCTATAAAGTTTTGATCATCGGTGATTGTTTTTTGCTCCTTCCCCTCCTTTGCAGCAGCCTTTAGTTCAACATGACATGGAAAGATGTGTTTGACAAACCATTGACTATTATTCCTGTCCCTCTGTGGATGAGTTCCTGGTATTAGAAGGGAGCTGGCCAGTTACTGCAAAAATTCTGCAATGCTCTCTTGACTGAAACGCCGTAGCAGTTTTGAATAACTAACTACCCCTTTGGTGACTTTCGCTTGATGCTTGTTGCTACCACTAAACCTTTTAATCAGATCTAATTACACCTCAGGGTGCCTTGCTCACTGAGTTGCCTGGAGCATCATTTGAGTCCCGTGCGTTTTGGTCTGCCCTTGCAGGCTTTGAAGATGCTGGCTGACCCTCATCCACACTGAGGGATGGGGGAAGGTGGTTCCTTCCTCTTTGCCCTTCCTTTTCGCAGTGTTGGCTTCAGGCACTGTGGAGAGGGAGCAGTGAACACCCTCCAGATGGGACACAGGCCAAGGAGCCTGGTGTGGGGATGAAATCCCCTCAGCCTGTTCCATGTGGTCCCCAGGAGGTGTCCTGTATAGGGCCCTTACCAGAAGACTGGTTAGGTGGGATGGAGGATGTCTTCCCAGCAGAACTGTTTGTGTTACTGCTTGGAGAGGCTTTGGAAACTTTCCAATTTGACACTCTGAACAAAACAAAGTTCTTATTTTAAAGCAGCTTCTGTTTTGAAACATGCTTAACATTTAAAAATAGTAATTCAGATTTTTCACTGTTATATTTAATCTGAAGGTTTCAACACTTTGTCCCACTTTGGAAGTTTTTTCACCACAAATCTTCAATAATTTTATGGCATGAGGCAACTGTTTCTTCCTCTTCTTAGACGATAAAAATGCTAGTAGAGGGGGTTTTTTCAGTTTGTATAAGGAACCTGTCACTGTTTGGTATTTATGCTACCCGGTTGATTTCTTAGCAAGAAATCAAGCCCATTTGGGGATAACTCTGTTAAAGGTGTCAGTTTTTCTTTACTGAGCTGTATTATGCTAAATTAATTCTTAAATGTTTTGATCTGACTGGTGAGTAGATGGAGGCTGAATAGAAAAAAGTACCTCTTTCTTCGTTAATACCTCTGTAGACACTTAGAATATTGAGGCATATTATTTTAATTTTTGTCAAGGATTTTGGGTGGGTATCCTTTTGGTGCAATATTTTAGTAAAAACCTGTAAATCATGTAGGTTTACATCCAGCTCAGCTCAAGTTCTGCCAAATTGCCTAAGATATGATTAATACTTATAATAGTAGCTAAAATTAAATTTCATGTTTTAATAAGAAAGCAGATTTTATCAATAGTCTCTTAAGCTCTGCAGGGTGAGATCATCATTATGTCAATGTCTTACACAGTGCTGAGTATTTCGACACGCATAGTAATGGTGTTATGCTTTTATTAGAAATGAATTGAACAGCTGGGTACAAATGTCTCCCACTCTCTGTTACAGGAACGGTCAGTGCCTCCAGATGCTGCTTGGTCTTTAGGTTTTTTTTTCAAATGGTTTTACTATAATTATAGGGATGAGAGCTCTTTATGCTTAATCTTGTAATGAGTTAGTTTGTGTAATGCATTTACCCAAGTGGACTTCCTAGATGGCGAAGCACAGAGCTTGTGCATGCTGCACTGGCTGCTAGACATGCCGCTGGGGATAAACCAGGCGTAAGTGAAAAGGTTGCATGAACGAACAGTGTGGAAAGCTCTAACTCTATCACTAGAGTTAGTGTCACATTGAATGTATTAAAAAGTAGTGTTAAAATAGTGACCATTGCTAGCTGGGGATGATAACCTTAAACCAGCTGCTATGAGACAGTAAAGTGGTTCCTCCCACTGCAGTTCTCTGAATGTCGCGTTGGGTACTGGTGTCTGTGGCTGATAAAACTAGAAATAGATATAGCATTGTAAGTATGTGCCTGAGAAGATGAAGTATGTGTTTTGTAGCTTTACTTCTTATTCCACAGGGTTTATACTGAGTGGTTTGCTTTGTCAGCCTGAGCAGTTATTTAAAAGCCATTCTTTTTGGGGTTTGCAGTTTTCTCTTCCCATTTAAAAATCTAGGCTAGTGAATTGTCCCCCTTGTGTTGCTGAGAAAACCCCAGGGAGGCAGTGAGGTAGCTTACTGATTTATTCCACAAATGTTCCCAGGACCCCTTTGAAATAAGCTAGAAACTGGAATGCCTGTGGTCTGCTTTCAAATGGATACTTGAAGGGTATGATTTTTGTGTCTCCTCCTCAGACTCTCAGAGGTACACACATGATAGGAAACCTGCATTTCTGGCTTGTGTGTGCCTCTGGGTGAGAGGAATGGTTGATTCTCTTTGGCTGGGAGACCTGTGAAGAAGACACAAGTATGTCTCACGTGAACCATCCTCAGCTTGGCAGCCTCATGCTGTCATTTGCTTCTAGTGCTAAAACCAGCATAGTTGAGTATGGTATTGCAGTCAGATGTGGTAGCTCCCAGCCATTATGGGAAAGCACTAGAAGTTTCACTTCCACCTGTGCCACTTTCTACAGTTTTCCTGCCATCCACAAAAGCAGGAGTGGGTATTCCTGGTGGTTGCTCCCCTGTTTTGTTCTCAATTAGCTCTGACTTTCCTGCTTTCATATGTCTCAAATCCATGTGCATGAGGGAAAGGTGGAATAGAGGAAGATCGTGCAGGAGAGGGCTGATAGATTTAGCAATGGTGCTTCTCAATGTAGTGTGTACTGTAGTGAGAGGTTTAACACCAAGTTTTCCTGATTTAATATGGCTATGAAGTGACCAGACAGGCACCATTTGGCTGAGTGCATAGAAATCACTGGTGTTTTCAAAATGACGGTTGCACAGTCGGGCCCTTACTAATTACAGAAGCATTCTTCCAGCTGAGTTTTTTTCCCTAGAATGTGCAGAGGATCTGGGCATGACTGCAAAACAGTCCTAGAAGTATCTTGCAATGCAGTTTTCAATCCTTCTGCCTAAACCTGGTTCCTAGAGTCCACATTTTTTGAAATCGGCATCTTCTCTGGATGCTTGTGTAAGTTTCAAACTTTTTTTTGGCCCCTTTATAACAAGATGTCCAGAATGAAACATTACATTTCGCCTCCAGTGGGGTGTGGGGAGGGAGGGAGAAGCTGAAGGTACTTCATACTCCTATGGTGCAATGCCTCTATGTAATACAGCCTAGCAGTGCTTTATTATTTTGCCCTGCCATGTTGTGTCACAAAATTCTGTCTAACATGCTATTTCCCCAACACTCCTAGCACTGCTGTTTGCTGTGTGTCCTTGTCCACTGAATTCTTGTGGTTTGAATTGTTTTTCTCAGGTATGCTGTTCTGCATTTTTCCCAGATGAATTCACTCTTGCTGGTGTTTGCCTCCAGTTGTTCTGCAACAGTAGAATCCAGCAATGAATAAAGGTAACAAACTACAGTTCACGTTAGAGTCTCATTGCTGTATTTCTCTAGCTCTAGTGCTTTTTTGCATCATTCTTCCACTGCAATTTTCATGAGCATGTTTTTGATTCCTACTTCTTACTTCATCAAAGAATATTTTGAATCAAACTAGCCCTAGTAATGATTCCCATCTTTCTTTGTTAGAAACTCCTCTCATGCTACTCCTTGTTTTCATTTTACATTGTTATTTCAGTAGCGTCCCTTACCCAGTTTCTGTTGCCAAGATTCTGTCTGTATCCAAGGCAACTTAAACAATTTTGAGAGTAAGATAGTGAGAGGTGATGTATCAATTACTAATATCCACGTAAATGACCTCTGTGGCACTCCCTTTATGCATCGTTGTAATTCGGTTTGATTTAAAATGTTTGGGTGCAGTGTGTACAGTTGTGGAGACGGGGAAGATTCCTCACTAATGAAGACCCGCTGTTTTGTAATGCTGCAACGTGTTCCAGCCTATTCCAGTGCCATGTGCATCACGTGGGATCTGGGCTGACAGCCAGTGCAAATGTTTCTTCAAGGACTTTAGGACATATTCTAATTATGTTTAGGTTCTCCCACTCTCTTTTCATCTGAAGGATGTCACTCTTTCTGCTCATTTCAAAGTGCGGTGCAAAGCGCTCCATCTGCCAGCGTGAGAGAGGCCCACTGGTGCACTTGTGTGAGAGGCAGTAGGATGGCTGGCTTTGTGAGTGACTCTTTAACCTCCAGCTGTGAGAAGTCCCAGGTCTTTGAACGCTGTCAGATGCTTGGCCAGTGTCCAGCAGTTGTTTTCATCCAGTGCTGGAGGAGACGTAAAATTCCGTGGAAGAAAGAGCTTCATTTCTCTGAGCCTAGCAGGGGACAAGGGGGAATGAGTTGTGGGATGAAGCATCTGAAACTCTCCATAGCTGAAAAAAAGCAACGTTTTGTGGAGGAAAATGGAGGAAGAACGTATTTGTGGGAGCTATGTATGTGAACACGTGTATTCTCTCAACCTGGTATTGAATGCGTGTGATGGGACTACAGGATCTTACCTAGGAGTCTTTTTTAAGGGGATTGGAGTTGCAAAACAGCGTGCAAGAATAAAGGCCCTTATGCAATACTATGCACTGGAACATAATTCCGCGAGGTGAATACAGTGAGGCCAGATCCATGTCTGTACGTGATATATGGCAAATGAGACTGTGCATTTCTGTGGGTGTGTAGAACAGGCTGAGGGCTTTTGAAATGGTGCAGTCTCAGCCTGGAGGAAATGTTCCTCATGTGGGGAGGAAGGAGAGAGACACTCTTTTCTGTCCTTACTTTGCAAGCTATCCAAGGGCAAGCCTGTATTCTTGTCTCTGCCATGATCTATGTCCTCTGACCAGATAATCAGTGCTAAATTGCAGGGGTTCTTTCCTGGAGAGCCACATGCAATAACACCTTGTTTTCAGCCAAATTAATTTCTCAAGGGTGGTATTGTTACATCAAATCCCTGGCTAATTAATGATTCTTATTGTCTAGGCAAGTGCATTAATTAACTGGATACATAAGAAAGTCTGGGTCAAACTTCAGAAAGTCGGCCAGACTCTCTCAATCCCTGGTGGCTGCTGGGATCATCCTGCTGCCTGGTGTGACCTGAGTAATCAGTGTATTGTCAGAGTGGCATGTCCCAGTCCTGATTCCCACAGGTTCACAGTCGTGTTCAGCAGCAGTTTGAGACTCTGTTGTGGGTGGCATGTGTGTCCAGGAAGAAGTTTTTGTGTAACTTCTGGGGCCAGTGTTACTTGATAGAGCTGAAGTGACTTCAGGAGGGGAGTGCGACCAGGGTTTAAAATCTCTAGCTTGCATGTCCCTAACAGAACACAAGCCACAATTGGTACATGGCCCAGTAACTGTGGTTGCCACCGATTGTGATAACCATTGTGAACTCCTTCAATAGAAGATGGGGTACAGGCTGTTGTGGAGTTAGTTGTTGGATAGAGCTTCTCCTGAAAAAAAGGAAATTTATGTTTTGTCCCTTCCATCTTGCCCAAACATAAGACTAGGAGAGAGGAAGAGAAACTGAGGCTAATTCTCTTCTTTACCTATACTTGGCTTACATGGCTGTAAGCTCGCTTACCTCAATATATGTAAGATGGAAGTCAGGCTGCGCTCTTGGGACTGGGTGCGCAAGACTGGAGTAGGCGTCTGGCTTGAAGAGGTTTCTTTGTACTTTAATGGGCACTGCAAGGGGTTCCCAAGAGAATTGTTCGGATGAAAGCTGTTTTTCTATGGGCAGGCTGCACGGAGTCTCATTGTTCTGGCTTTTGCTGCACAGCACATATGTTACTGTGGGGTTGTCAGCCCTTCAGTAGATTTCTACAGCGCAATAAAAATAAGTAGATTAACCAAGCAAAGAAGATTAGAGACACTTTGGGGAAGGGAAGGGAAGGGAGGAGGATGAGCAGGAGGGAGTATAAAAAGAGACCACAAGGCTGTGAGTGCCAGGCTTCCTGGTGCATGTTACACAGGGTGGCTTTCTTTGTCCCTTTCGGGTTTGGGTTAGGCAGACTGAATAGAACTGATCCTGACGCCATGTCCAAAGAGAAACTGGAGTCACTGGTCAAGAACATGGAGATCATGCTCTCTGAGGTAGAGCAGCTGAAGATCCACTGCACCAAGCAGACGGAAGAGGTGAACCAGGTGGTACAGGAACTGCGCCGAGAGAACAGGGAGCTGACAGAGAAGTACGAGCACATCTGTCAGGACCTGAAGGAGGCCAAGGAGGCCATTGCCCAGCTGCAGGACACCAAGTTTGCCTTCGAGGCAAAGGAGCGGCAAGCACAGAAGCTCAACCGGCAGCTGTGAAGCGGCAGGAAAAAGAAGCGAGAGATTTCTTAACCTGATCTAAAAGTAAACAGAAACCTTCAACCGCTGCAACAGAAAATCCCTGGATCGGTATTTTAAAGCAACCCTTTCCCTTCCTCCTCAGACTAAACCTGTGTGCTGGAAAAAAACATGTCTTTGTGGAGGCAAGATCTCAGGCGCAGCTGGAATTCTGCCCCAGAAGGCTCCTTTGTTAATGACTAAAGACCTCATTATGCTGGGAGGGAAATCTCATTCCAGAATCCCTTGTCAGAGATCTGAGCCATAGGCTGCCAGGGTCTGGGCACCTTCTCATGCCCCGTAGGGGTTGCACAAGGACAGAGCCCAGGAAAAGAACTGTCTCTGCCTTGAGCCACTGGAGAGAGCTGTGCTGCGAGAGTCTGCCGAGATGGAGAGAAGGATCATCGTCTTGACAGCCCCTGTTGCTCTGTTTCGTTGCTAACTTTTGTCTGTTGCAGAGCGAGGCTGTGATGCTGTCCTTAGTAGGGTGTCAGCTTCCTTGCTGCCTGATGCTGGAAGACATCAGCAAGAGCTTATGTCGTGCCTCATGCTTCCAAGTACTTGCTATCAAGGGCACATTGGTCCAGAGGATCTTTTAATGCTATTACAGTTGGTGCGGTCCTCTTCCAATTCCAAAGTGAAGTATAAGAACTGGAAAGGTTTCTGTCTCAATTTCCATTTCAATAGTATTAAATCCTAATGACTCCATGTTTAGTATGCTAGAGTTAAACCTCTGCTGAATATAACACTTTTTTAACCAAAGAGCTATGTTTTGGCACTGGATTTACTTTTCTTAAGCAGAAGTAACATGTATAAACGGACCAGGAATTACGAGGGATAAATGTATGTGGGGCATGGGGGTGAGAATTGCTTGTCAGAGGTTTTGGTTTCAACTTTTCTCTCTTCTCCTGTCTCTTCTAAGCAGCATTTGGGGTAGTCAGTGCCAAGCCCAGCTAAGAGCAGGTGACTTTTGACTCCACAGTGAATAGCAGGAGATCTCTGGGGGGAGTGTAGAGAAAGTGCTGAGACAAAAATCCTGAACATTTAAACGGAGAAAAAGCCTGAATGTCTACATGGAGAATAGCTGGAATAGTTCCAGGAAGATCCTTCTTCATGTTGGCCGTGATGTAGCCAGCTTCCTTCATCCCTCCGAAGCTTTGCTGTACTGTTATCTCTGCCCAGCAAGCTCCCCCTTCCCAGTGAGGGCTGACGTTTGGGAGAAGCAGGGAAGCTGTTTCGATCCCTGAGGGGCTCGGGGTCTGTGCAGCATCAGGAGCCCAGGCACGGTGTGCGAGGGCGGAGGGGACTAACCACATGGAGAGCAAGGAGTCAGCCCAGGGGGAAAGGGAAACCTGGCTGCTTTGGTTTCCCCATAGAGATTCGGGCAGGGGCAGAACAGTTCTGCAAGACCTTCTCTTAGGACTCAGTCCAGCACTGGTGAAAATAATTGCAGTTTTGTCATTGATTATAAAAAAACTGAGGTCAGGCCTAGAATTAGCTAGTTATTGTTCCTTCTCTGCCATCCCCTCTGCCACATCAGTCTAGGCCTGATCCAAAGCCTTTGGAAATTAAAACCTTCCCATTAATTTGACTGAGCTCTGGGCCAGACCTTCTGAGCAGAGGGCTGCTGTTCGTGTGGCAAACAAAGCACTGGGACATCCATGGGGAACAGCTTTTTCTGTGATTTGCTGTAAGTGGGAACTGTGACAACATGTTTTGTTAAATTTGTGTGATCTAGACTTCTATTTTTTGCTATTTTGGGTGGAGCAGATTGGAATATCTGGAAAACATTTGGGAGATCAGAAACCGTCCTTTATGTTTTCAAATGTGATCTGAATACAAATGACCAGCCTTGACCCTTTGCTCCTTCCTCACCAATGACAGCTTGGGGAGCGCAAGAAATCAACATTAATCACTATATTTGTTTGTATAAGAACTAAAAATATTTTCTCTTGAAATTAATTCTCTTGCTCAAATCTGCTTACCACCTGTGATTTCTTCTACTTTTCATATATCATTAAAATGTAAAATCAACAATAAAAGGAAAACAAACAGCTGAGGGAGCATCTGTTCTGGATAAGGCATTGCCTCATTTAATGCATGTATATGTTATTTTTTGAGTGTGTGTGTGTATGCTTGCTAAATATAATTATTCCTGTTTAAATCCTGTGCAGCAAGGAATGGACTAATGGAGACCCTCCAGATCTCTCTGTGTTCCCAGGTTAATCTCTCTAAATGAGATTCTCTGTGTGGCTGCCAAGTTCACCCTACGCAATATTTAAATCCACGATACAGAAAAAGAAAATGGGATTGCAGTGTCCTTATGATCAGTTTCTTAATAATTAGTAGGATTCAAAGTGTCTAATTTTAAGGAAAGCTGTGAGAATGATTTCATGTAAATATCCTAAGATTTGGGGTGGGACATTTGAAAAACTGGATGTGTTATCCAACGCTAGTGTATTGGTTTTGTGTGGCAACGTTTTGGTAGCGGGGGGGTTACAGGGGTGGCTTCTGCGAGAAGCTGCTAGAAGCTTCCCCTATGTCCGATAGAGCCAATGCCAGCCGGCTCCAAGATGGATCCACTGCTGGCCAAGGCCGAGCCCATCAGTTGGCGGTGGTAGCACCTCTGTGATAACATATATAAGAAGGGGGAAAAAAAAACCAACCGGACACAAACTGCAGCTGGAGTGAGGAGTAAGAATACGTGAGAGGAACAACTCTGCAGACACCAAGGTCGGTGAAGAAGGAGGGGGAGGAGGTGCTCCAGGCGCCGGAGCAGAGATTCCCCTGCAGCCCATGGTGAAGACCATGGTGAGGCAGGCTGTCCCCCTGCAGCCTATGGAGGTCCACGGTGGAGCAGATATCCACCTGCAGCCCATGGAGGACCCCACGCTGGAGCAGGTGGATGTGCCCAAAGGAGGCTGTGACCCCATGGGAAGCCCACACTGGAGCAGGCTCCTGGCAGGACCTGTGGACCCGTGGAGAGAGGAGCCCACGCTGGAGCAGGTTTGCTGGCAGGACTTGTGACCCTGTGGGGGACCTATGCTGGAGCAGTCTGCTCCTGAAGGACTGCACCCCATGGAAGGGACCCATGCTGGAGCAGCTCATGAAGAACTGTAGCCCGTGCGAAGGACCCCACGTTGGAGAAGTTCATGGAGGACTGTCTCCTGTGGGAGGGACCCCACGCAGGAGCAGGGGAAGAGTGTGATGGGTCCTCCCCCTGAGGAGGAAGGAGCGGTAGAGACAACGTGTGATGAACTGACCGCGACGCCCATTCCCATCCCCCTGCACTGCTCGGGGGGAGGAGGTAGAGAAAATTGGGAGTAAAGGAGCCCAGGAAGAAGGGAGGGGTGGGGGGAATGTGTTCTTAAGATTTGGTTTTATTTCTCATTACCCTGCTCTGATTTGATTGGTAATAAATTAAGTTAATTTCCCCAAGTCGAGTCTGTTTTGCCCATGACGGTAATTGGTGGGTGATCTCCCTGTCTTTATCTTGACCCACGAGCCTTTCCCTGTATTTTCTCTCCCCTGTCCAGCTGAGGAGGGGAGTGACAGAGTGGCTTTGGTGGGCACCTGGTGTCCAGCCAGGGTCAACCCACCACAACTAGAAAAAATTAACATAACACCCCTTCCCTTCCAATAGACTCAGTTGTGTCCTGGTTTTGCTTACAGGGGTTAAACTTGGGAGTAGTTGGGCTGGTTTAAAATCGATGTACGTTCCATTACATGTAGGTCCTCTGATTTTTATATGCAAATCTTTGTGTATCCAAGTATACTCTTAGCAATGCATTAGTGCCTTCACTTGTATCCTGAGCTGCAGTGTATTGGAGCGCCTTTCACAACAAAGTTTGCATGGAATTAGTCAAAGCACTTTGAAGTTGTTTTTACTGTTTGAACACCAACATTATCAGTGTGTGCTGCTTTTCTTCTTTAAATGGCCTAAGGACAAAGAGCTGAAACTTTTGTGTAGCATCATCAGCTTGTTCAGAAAGTTGGCCTGAATAAAAGTCTCGCCTGATTTGGGTGAGAATCAAAATATGAAGTGACAGGCTTACCATTTCCCTCATCTTGGAAAGGGATGAAGAGAGGTATCTAATTCTTTGAATACAAAAAGCCAATTTATTTGAAGGCTCTCTTGGAGAGCACAGCACAGGAATTGGCTCAGTTGTCAAGAAGGGACTAAGAGAAGAGGACCCAGTCAGACCAAGTGCCTGTGAGTTGGTCTGTTTCTGGAGCAGACTATAGCAAAATACTGATGATTGCATTGGTTTTCACTGTTCTGGACTGCACTATATGGAAGTGTGCGAGAAGGGGGACTGGATAGGAATGAAGCTGATACCTCTGTTTCTCTGACATTCAGCAAGAATGTGCTTGGGTGAGGGGGAGGGAGTTTGATGATGCACATGAGCATATGAACTGATGGGTGGGAATCCTGGGCTACTAGCTCACAATGGACAAGAAACCATGTTGGTGAATCAAAAGTAGAAGCTAGAGGTATCTTGGGATCTGTAAGGAGTGTAAGTGAAGAGAAGCACAAATTTGTTGGGGAGTACTCACTTATTGAACAAGCAAAGTGGGCTGCTTCTGTGCAGCCAGGAAAACATGAGGAAAACCTCCCAAAAGTGGACTAAAAGTCCCCGAAATTCATGAAAGCATGGCTCTAAGGCCCCTGCATGGAAGAGGTGAAAGAGCCCTATGTGATACTTATTTCATTACCTATCACTGCTCATGAAAACCTGCCTTTGGAAAGATCTCCAGATTTTAGAAATACAGCATCTCCAGGAGAACTTGTGAAGGTCAGCAGATGGAGTTTGATCCTCTAGACTAAAAATTATGTGGAAATGGGAATACAATCTAGAAGGTGATTGTTTCAGAAGTCTGTTTGGTCTAGGTCTGTATGTGTCTAGTTCTCTGTAGTGATGGTTTTGCAGTCCTCAGAGCCCTGGCTTAGGGCATCTTGAGTTATGTACCAATAACCCTATCAATACTGGAGTCTGTTCTTCATATATCTTACTCCAGTTTGTTCTCTTGCATTGCTGACTTCAGTGGCTGCATGCTGGCAAACCACAATAAAATTGTCTCTGCTAGCAGCAGGATCTGTACAAAAGTTGTACAGGGTCAACTTTTCTGCAGCAGTCCTCAAGCACTTCAAAGAGTTCATGGGTGGCTGTGTCTCTGGAGCAGATATAGAGCAGTGCAAGAGTTACTGCAAGAGGACAACAGGCTTTCATGCAGTTAAGTTGTACCGCAGAGCTCATCGGTGTGTAATATGCTTTCCACCTTTCCTCTAAGGATTTTGCAATGTCTCCTGGACATGAAATTGAGCTTCTTTTCCTGAAGGATTGGCAAGGGTTCATTCTATATACTGAGAGGCTGTGATTCAGAGGGTTAAATGACATGCCTATCCTGCAATAGTGAGTGAGAGTCTGGGAAGAATAGAGTTATTGGTGCGCTATTCAAGTTTGAAAAAAGCTTAGTTCAGATTGAATCAAATTTTACTTTTCTGCCTTTTCTTTAAAAAATAATAAGAAAAAATTCAGTATGTCAAAAGATGACAGGAGCTGAAGCCTCCTGTTTTCAGACCCTTGTGCAGCAGATGGAAGGAGTGATATGCTGTGGTGTCCCCAGTAGCAGTGGACTTGGTTTGATATCCCGGAGACCCTTATTTCTTTACTTTGTCATTCAGTCATCAGCACACTTACCTGGGATGTCAGATTACTGCTCAGTGTTATCCTGTGCTCAGAAGAATTTGAGCATATCAAAGTATGTCAATGGCTGTCCATTTCCCTTGATTAGGCTACTGCACGTATCTAAGAAACGGGATGTTAATCTGAAAGCAAAGCAAGGCAAACATCCCATTTTTAAACATATGACCCAACCATAACCATAACATCACAAATCCTTGCTCTTTGGCTAAATGACTGTCGTGGTTTAGCCCCAGTTGGCAACCAAGCACCACAAAGCCACTCGCTCACCCTCCCCGCTCAGTGAGATGGGAGAGAGAATCGGAAGGGCAAGAGTAAGAAAACTCACGGGCTGAGATAAGAACAGTTTAATAATTGAAATAAAATAATAATAATTTTAATAATAATAATAGTAATAAAAATTGCAATGAAAAGGAGAAAAAGAGAGACAAACAAAACCCAGGGAAAAGAAAACAAGTGATGCAACCGCTCACCACCCGCTGACTGATGCCCAGCCAGTCCCCAAGCAGCGATCGCTGCCCCCCAGCCAATTCCCCCCAGTTTATATACTGACCATGACGTATGGTATGGAATAGCCCTTTGGTCAGTTTGGATCAACTATCTTGGCTGTGCCCCCTCCCAGTTTCTCGTGCACCTGGCAGAGCATGGGAAGCTGAAAAAGAAAGTCCTTGACTAGTGTAAGCACTACTTGGCAACAACTAAAACATCAGTGTGTTATCAGCATTCTTCTCATACTAAATCCAAAACACAGCACTATGCCAGCTACTAGGAAGAAAATTAACTCTAACGCAGCCAAAACCAGGACAATGAGTAAGGGAATGATCAAGAACACCAGTTTGTAATGTGTCTCTACACCATGGTTTCCTTATCACAATAGTCTCCCGGGAGGTTCAGATCTCCTGAACAAACTGAACACAGATCCTTGACTTCCTTGGGTGAATGCTCAAACCACTGAGACCAGCTTCTCTTCTGGAGGCTTTGTGAGTCTTGTCTGAATTTCTTGGATGCCGCTCAGGGGGAGGGGAGAGGAGGTAGAAGAGTTAGGAGTGAAGTTCCCCCCTGGGAAGAAGGAGGGGTGGGGAGACAGTGTTTTTAGTTTTGTTCTTATTTCTCACTAAATAATTTCCCTGAAGTCAAGTCTGTTTTGCCCATGACAGTAACTGGTGAGTGATCTCCTTGTCTTTATTGCGATTGACAAGCTTTTCCATCATACTTTCTTCCCCTGTCCTGTTGGCGACAAAGAGTGATAGAGCAGCTTGGTGGGCACCTGGTGACCAGCCAAGGTCAACCCACCACAATGCTGTAAGTGTTAGACAGCCATAACTAGTTAGACTGGAGCTGTGTCCAGTAAAGGATGCAAATCTTTAGTCTTTGAAAACAGCCTCTGGCAGAAAGGAATCCTGGTGGTTTGTCTCCATGAAAGGTACTTCTGGAGTATAACAAAAGAGAAAGCAGAAGTCTTACTACTGACCTCTGGCCATGTAACTGTTGAAATCCCAGTATCACAGCTCCTGTAGAGGTTGCTTCTTGCCAAAAGCACTTCACTGGTGGGATTAGAAGGGATATCTTGTTCAGCAGTATCCATTTACTATGCATTCACCTCAACTGTTTCTTCTTGATGATCACACTTGTGACACCCAGATGCTGTTGCCTCCAGGCTAGCCACTGGATAGAGCAACTGGCAAGAGGCAAATGCCTGTGGTCCTGACTGTGTTCACTCCACAGTGAACTGTGAGTGTCTTGTCAAGAGACGAGAGTGGTCTTGAATCAGTGGATTATCTTACTTTCACTAAATGGTAGGCATTGAAAACAATTTCAACACAGGGATCATGTCCTTTCTCCTAGGAAAAGGTACACACACAAAACTTTCTGTGGAGCTACAGGGCAAAGGTTTACTTCATATTTACATTGTCTTTTTCCTGGTAAGGACTGGCCTGGAGTTCAAATCCCACACTAACAGCTTCTGATTTTGTCATGTCTCTACTGGAACCAGGAAGTATGAGCAGATTTTTCTTTCCTTGTGTCAATAAAAGGATTTTCATCCATGTTTCATGTTGCTTAGTTGTGGTAAAAGTCACAGCATCTCAGGAGGTTATCTATTAAGTCTTTATGGGGTTAAAAATTAATCCAGATGTGTTTACGCAATATCTGCTTTAACGCAGTAGGCACAGCTGTTTTTCGGATGTATCCTGGCTAGATTCCAACATGAGCAGTCACATTTTCCCTGTTTCTGAATTCCCTTGTAGTTTTAACTACCAACAAGAACACAAGAACCACAAGAACATTACTAAGCTTGGTATTTTGAAAAAACATTCATTGAGGGTCCTGCTGCTATGAGAAGAAATTTTAAGAATCAGGTATTTATAAAAATTCATCTGGAGTTGTGGTTTTTTTGCCTGCTAGCTTTTGAACCTTTGGGATTGGATTTTGAGCATTTTCTTGCCAATGATACAGGCTAAAAGCTTTAAACTGATCTGAAAGTGTGGTTTATTCATATAAGGCCAAGGGTTCAGGTTTTGATTTGATCAAATATCATGAAGCTTAGGATATAATTGTGACAGCTGGCAGGATGGCAGTAGCCAACGGCCAGTTGAGAGTATGGGGGGATAAAGAAAAAGCATGCGCTGTAACTTCTTTCTGATGGAAAAGGAGGGCCCAAAGCTTGGCCCAAGGCCCAAATTTATTTTCTTAAAGGAAAATTTGAATGTAAAGGGGCAAGACAATAATCTCTATATTCTTAATTAGGCATTAACAATGTCCAGTTGTTGTCTTCTCTGACAAGGGGAACATAGGTAGCCATGTGTCAGCAGCACTGTTAGAGATTCTGTGTTGTACCTTTCAACCTTTTGGGGTTCCCCTGCTTCTTGGTGGGGTGTTGCCATTTTGTGTTGGTTTTCCTGTTAGGGTTTATCTTTGTTTATTGTGGCAGAGTTAGCTTGGACAGCAAGTACAGGATTGCTTTTGCATGTGGAAAAGATGTGACTTTTATTTGAACTCTGTCCCCTGTGGGATGTGTAGTGGTAGAATTTGAATACCGTGTACCTTTCGTGGCTAGTTGCCAGACAGGGATTGACCAGCAGGGATGAAAAGAGCTGTAGCCCTAGAATAAAATTTCTTCTGTGTCACCTGGTACATTTATGAGGCTGCTAGAAACTTTCTTTTCCGCTTGGAGCTGTGTCTAGGGTTGTCAACAGTTGCCAAGGATATTGTCTCTTTTTATCATCTAAAGGAGTAGCATGGCCAAGAAGAGAGTAGTGATACCGGTTCTGGAAATTTCATTGTATATCTTGATGTCTTCCTTGGAAGATCCAGCTTATGGAGTTACCTGAAGGCAGAAGCTTCGTCTTTCCTTTTGAAAGCAAGGTTCTGTTTCTCATGGTTTCAAATGAACTACTGATGAAAAAGGACTCTAAAACTAGAAGGCAAACAAAGAGACCAACCCAAATTTAAGACTTCAAAGCTATTCTCATAATCTTGAAGACCTTGTTCATTAGTCAGGGTTTACATGCTGGTAGCTGTTATAATTGCTGGACCAGAATCTATTTTTATAGATCAGCGGTCTCTGTATTTCAATATTTATTTGTTTTATACTAAGCAGAGGACAAAATCAATGGGGGGGGGGGG
>VYZW01011287.1:42148-99700 GCA_013401315.1 Balaeniceps rex
GATTTTTAGGAACTCTTGTATCCTGTTGTATGCTGCCATACCAGTCTGTGGCCTGATCTCCTTTCTAGCTCTGCAGAAGGGATATAACTACGGATAGTTGTATCTAGCTATAGCCATCCATGATGAATAGTAGGATTTTAAATAAGCAAGATCACATAAAGACAGACATGAAGCTTCACCAAGCCACACAGGATGAATATAGGGTACAGAAATGTTAACTGTGGAATTTCTTACCTTGGGTTGGTTGAAGTCATTGCAATCTTCAAGTATTTTATCATGCGTATATGTAAAAGGGTGGGAGGGCAGACATGCAACAGCATGCATCTTCCGCTGTGCCCGGGGATGGTGTTCTCATAATACCAGAGGAAAGTTCAGGGAAATATTTGCACTCAGTAATTACATTCTGGCTTTCTGTGCAGGGTAATTTCAGTCTTTGCAGTTGCCTTCATCTCTACAGGGAGTGTAGTGACAAAATTATTTTTCTTCTCTCACCTTGATTTTAGTTCCACCTCCATTTTTACTGTGTAGTATCTTAGCTTTTCTGTCATACAAGCAGCAAAGAAGCAAGCAATTCTGATCAATAATCTTTTTGCTCCCACAGGCAGAGATGAAGAACTTGTTCCTTCTGCTCATGCTAGCAATGATGGCACCTTCTGCATTTTCAGTAAGTAAAAGCTCTTCTGAACACTGCTAGGAGAAATAAAAGATAGTTCTGTTAAGGACCTACAGATGTAACCTACAGTTACATCTGTAACTCAAATATTTTGTAGAAAGTATTCCTGAAAGAGCTAATGGGTTCAAGTCATCAGGCCTACTGTGGTACATGTTATGAAAAGTCTATCACGGCAATTAAATAACAAAATTCTGGTAGTGCCTTTGGCTCTAGGGGTGTTAACTGCAAAGCACTAATTGCTGTCTCCTGCTTCAAAGCTACAGAGAGTTGTCACTTGAAGTAAAAATGAATGAATCTTTGGTTAGCTCTTTTTTCTCTCTTCTTCGGTTTTAGTAGTCTAAGCCATATGGTTTAGCTTTACTGGGGGAGGTAATCTTTATGTTAAGCCAATTTGATATTGTCAGAAAAAGAACACAGCCACTAGGAACTGGGATTCCTCTTCCTTCTGAGAGAGAAACAGGATCTTTCTGAAGTAAATGCAGCTTGGGAACAGTTTCTCTGAGTTTAACTTCAATTATATTAATGAGTTGGACATTTGAGGTAAAAGGTGACCTGCTGAGTAGAGTGGAAGTGTTAGCAAAGGAAGATGTGATATGTTTGTTAGGTGTAAAGGAACAGAGAGGGGGGAAAAAAAAGTTAATTATCACCTAGAGTAAGTGTTTTGTGGGAGTAGTGAGGACTTATAAATCTGCCATTAAAATTAATGAGTCCATAACTTTTAATCTCTGGTACAATTATTAATTTCTATTCCCAGATTCAGCGTTTGCAAATGCTTTCTAGGCCTTCTTTGAAGATCAGGGATGAGAGGCCAGAAATCAAGCAGAGTTTGTTAGTCGTCATGGATTTCCTATCTTACAGATGGAAATACGCTTAAGTGAGATCTTGCTATCTCACATCTAATAGAAGATGGTGCTGTATGTTAAAAGAACCAGAAACGGAATATACTATACTCAGTTCATCTGTCCACCTGCCTATCTCCAACCTGGTGATTTTTTGGAAGGAAAACGACAGAAACGCCCTGCAACTGTGAAGGTTGACATTTCTGTGTAGCATTAGGCTCTGTCCCATGCATACAATCAGTAGCTCCCCTTGAAGGTATGCTGAATGAAGGGAGAAGGTTTTGCTTGGCCCCCACTTAATCTCAGTTTTCCTGACATGCTGGATCTGTCCAAGCTATGAGGAAGCAGCAAGATCCAGCAGCACTGAGGCACCCTGCTGTGGTAATTCTCCCTTTTTTTTCTGGGAGGGAAGAGAGAAATGGTGTTGGTTTCTGTTGTGGTTTAACACCAGCTGGCTACTAAACACCACACAGCCGCTCGCTCACTGCCCCTCAGCGGGATAGGGGAGAGAATTGGAAGAGTAAAAGTGAGAAAACTCATGGGTTGAGATAGTGAAAGTTTAATAGGTAAAGCAAAAGCCATGCACACAAGCAAAGCAACACAAGGAATTCATTCACTACTTCCTATCAGCACGCAGGTGTTCAGCCATCTCCAGGAAAGCAGGGCTCCATCACATGTAGCCATTACTTGGGAAGACAAATGCCATAACTCCGAATGTCCCCCCCTTCCTTCTTCCCCCAGCTTTATATGCTGAGCATGATGTCATATGGTATGGAATATCCCTGTGATCAGTTGGGGTCAGCTGTCCCAGCCATGTCCCCTCCCAACTTCTTGTGCACCCCCAGCCTCCTCGCTGGTGGGGTGATGTGAGAAGCAGAAAAGTCCTTGACTCTGTGTAAAACATCTCTGTATTATCAACACTGTTTTCAGCACAAATCCAAAACATACTTCCATGCTACCTGCTATGAAGAAAATTAACTCTATCCCAGCCAAAACGAGAACAGTTTCATATGGGCCATTCCTTACCAGATGCTAATGAAAGTAGGCTGAACCATAGCAAGAGACAGTTAGCTTTTGAGAGCTGGAGCTAGCAGGACTGATTGTAGCGATGGCAACTTAAGTCTGTGCTAGATCAGGCTATGCACCAAAAGAGTAGTGGAGCTGCCTGAACTCCCACAGGTGGGACAGCTCTGGAAAAGCAGTGCCTGCATGCCTCTGCTTCACTGCTGCAGAAGAGGAGTGGTAGCCCTGCTGCTATAAATGCAAATTTTGTACATGCGTGGTGGGAGAAAGGAAGGGAAGGAGAGGGTGAGACTGGAAACTGTGGCGGGGAATAGTGCGTGGTGGGAAAATAAGTTGGAGAATTGCTTGCTGGTTTACACCATTCTCCACACTTTCCGGGCTTCACCTGAGCTGGCAGGCTTATTGAAAAATAACTCTAATCCATGTCACATAGCATTGAAAAGGTCCCTTCCCTGTGCTGTTCTTTTGTAATTCCCAGTGGCAGAGGTATAAGAGATTGTCAGGTGGCATGGTGCATTTCCCTACACGGAAGGAGAAACACTTCCTTTCATGTATAGTAGCATTATCTCTAAGAAATTGAGTCTCTGTCACTTTCACTGTGCTAAATATTAGATACAGAGCAGCCTTGCAGCTGAGACAGCAGCAATTGTTTCGATTTTGCTATCAAATGAGCTGCCAGTATAGCAGTGCATGGGTAGAAAGGTGGGTCACCTCCAGCTATACAGTGAGTAGTGTACACCCCGGGAAGAAGAGGGGGGTGGTGGGAAAACTGGAAACAGCAGAAAAGGCACAGACTAGCATGTGTGGGTTTTATTCCAGAATGAACCGCCTACCTCTGAGATCCATCCTGTCCACTGATGCAAATAACGATTGGACACCTTTTGTCCCAGAAGCAGGAAAGCATGAACTTGCAAACACAGAGACTGATAGTGCTAATGGGAGTACAGCTATAAACGTGTGAACTGCAGGCTTACACAAGGATGGAGATGGATCTACAGGGATTCATGTCTGCTTGTGATTAAAGGGCGTAGATTGATGCCTGCTGTTTTTCATCTCTTCTCGTACTTCTGGAGTGGAGTAGCTGAACTTGTTTTTACTTTATTGATTGTTAGGCTAAGGAAAGCAGCAAGCAGAATAAGGGCAGAAATGTTGACAGGGCTGAGACTTTAAGAGCAGCTGAGGCTATTGCCTACATCTTCTCTGTGCTCGCTGTGTGAGAGTGGCTGGTTTATCTGCCAGACATGGCAGGCAGCGATAAGAAGCAAGAGAGGGACTCCTGCTTGTCAAAGCCACTGGCTGCTGAGAATTTCCTGCCCATTGCTCCATCCTTGGTGGGACCCACTAGACTCTTCTTCCCTGTGGAGAGGGTCTTACCATACAGCACCTGCGGTGTCTGTCCCTTTTCACCAGGCTTTGAAGGATCTGGAAAAGGAGGTTACCCATTACTTGTAGTCCTTTAATGTTTGCACTGTGGTAGTACTAGAAACTACAGCTGAATGGTCAGGAGGAGTTGTGTTTAGGGGCTATACAAACAGAAAACAAAGATGTCTCTCCATCTTATACCCTAGCTGTTAATGCAGAACTGAGACAGAACAGTCTGGTGCAATTTCAGGCCATGTTGTCATTGCTTCTAGGAAGGTTGTGAACAGTGGCAATAATGGAAAATGCCAGGTTCAAGTGTTTTTGTCATAATTCCTCCTGTGTTTTCAGAGAAGGATAAAATGATGTAAAACTGCCTGAGCCCTGTCTATTAGTGCTATTGCTAATAGAATGATGCTTCTGGTGATTTAGAGAAAATAAATTCTGAAGGTTTTCCATGTGAATAATTCTTCTATTATTGTTGCGTGCATGTATTTGGCATGATTGTGTGTATGTATTGTATGCTTTGGGGTTGCTTTATGTTTAGTAAACATGACATTCATCAGATTTCTCTCTGCCTCAATTTCTTTTCTACAAGTGTGATTTCATGTTGGCAAATTTTTGCATTTGGAATTCCTTCTGTCCAGATTGGAGATGTCTTATCTGCCCATACCATGGGACTATTTCAAGGAAAAGCTGCTCATCAGGAGAAGAGTTTTATTTAATCTTTTATGATCTGTAGTCATTAGCTGATAGTTAGATCATGTCCAATACTTATATTTGCTCCTAGATTGTACTGCAGGTGTGCTTAAAGTGAAGGCTGGTCTGAGGCTTGGCTGAAAATCATATTCAAATACATTTCATCTGGACAGTGTTGCTTTCTATGGGTCTGTGTTTCTAGGTTAAAATGCTGGGTTTAATTTCTGCTAAAGAAATGAACATTGTTATTGTTCAAACATGATCTATTGACTAAACTTCTAAACCCCTTAACCAGATCTGACAGAAAGGGCAGAAGGTGCAGAAGGACCTCGAAGTTAATGTCATACAGAAACAGTGAAAATTACTGTGAGGAGGGAGAAAGAGAAGGAGATTTTATTAATGTTCCTATTGAGGGAAAGGTAGAAAAAGAGCACAAGAATAATTGTATGGGGTAGGACCAGTTCATTTTGCCCTATGTCCTATCTCCAGCTATGTCACAAACACATGTCTAGAAAAAACTATTAAAAGATTGGTAAGTAAGTACAATTTCCTCTTCCAGTACAATTTACGCTTGCAGTCTCCAGTTTTTTGTAGCTTATGAACCCCTCGAGCTGGAAACGTCTCTATTTCTCTTCCCTGAATTTGCTCAGTGTCTCCTTGAAGCCATGTAGACTTCTAGCATCACAGCATTTCTGTCATAACAACAAGATCCTGCTGTTGAGTGGTAAAGATCAGCTCATATACAATAATTTTGTTAGGATAGGATTTCTGTTTTCTCCTGTGCATCACTTAAGTTACCTACATGAAATCTCAACTGTCATTTTAGTGACAAGTCTCTTATACTGCAATGTCCTTCCTTAGTTCTCTGCAGTCTGTCTCATCAGCTGTCTTCACTACTTCTGTGTTTTTGGTGTAACTTATAAATGTGTTGAGCAGTTCAGGTTCCTTACGGAATTCTGCTGCTTAATGTCAGTTCTTGAAGTGGGTGGAGATTTCACTCCTACCTTTGTTTTTGTCTCTGGGCCACCTGCTCATCATCCATGCAAGGACTTTCCTGCTGGCTGCTTAGCTGCTTTCAAAGCTTTAGGTGAAGGATTTTGTTGGAAGCTTTTCCGAAATCTGAGTGTATCTGACAGGTTACCCTTGTTGACATGTTTGTGAATCTCTCAAAGAACTGCAATAGAATTAGATGGATTTGTCTTTAAAAAAGCCTTGTTGACTTTTTCCCAAATATACTGTATTTATGCAGGTGCCTGCTAATTCTGTTCTTTGTTGTAATTTCTATTAATTTATCAGTAGATGTCAGTTTTACCCTATGTGGGTGTACAGTTCCTTGGGTTCCCCTGGGATCCTTTTGTAAACTGGTGTCAGATTTTCCACTTTCCAATAATCAGATGCCAAAGTGGTTTTAGCTGAGAGGGTTGTCTGCTAGTATGTAACAGTTTATCCATTTCAATCTTGAGTTCCTGTTAGGTCCCTTGGATAAACAACTTCTGGTGACTTCATACTGTGTGTTTTGTCCACTTTTTCCAAACAAGTTAGGGGTCATAAAGTTTTCTCACAATCCCCCTCTTTGTGGAGTTTTCTGAATGTCCCCAGTTTCTTCCGCAAGGATTCCAAGAATTAATTTGACTTCTCTGCAATGGCTGTATCTTTTGAGAGAGCTCTTTTTATACCCTAGTCAGCTCCAGGCCACCCAGAGTTTCTGGAAGGCTTTCCATTTCTGAAAAGTAACTTATCTGCTCTGCCTGCTAGCCAGCGAGCCAGCACAGTCCCGTGGGGCAGCACGTAGCTGGTTCTGCAGTAGGTGCGTCCTGCCCAGCTCAAAGGAAAGCAGGGGGTGTGGAAGGAGCAAGGTATATGGTGGGACAGCCATAAAGAGGTAGAAGAGTGAGGAGTGCTGGGTGGAGGTGAACATAGGGAACATGGAGAAGAGTTGGGAACAATGAGGGAGTGGGTTAAGTGATGTCGGGAGAACCTGAAGTGTTTTGGGGAGCTGAAGACGTAAGGGAAATGATGGATTTTAGTGGGTTAGTTAGAGGGGATATGCTAACAAGCCATGGCGAGGGTGGTAGAGGGGAATGAAAGGAAATGTACACAGTGAGTGTAAAAACCACAAGCCATTAAAACTAATGAAGCCTTGGGGTTTTTTTCTTCTCTTTGTGAAGCAGTTTGTCTTAATAAGATACTCTCTTCTTCTGTACCATTTTGTATTTCGCTTCCTGCTGTCACCATCTTGTTCACTTTCATTCTTGTTTTTCTGGTTTTGCTCAAATGCAATTCTTTGATTTCTTATTCATTATTCATAAAATGGTGCTTGGCATTCTTTACCTTCAAAGCTCTTTGCAAGCCTGCTGTGTCTGAGCCAAGATCAATGGTTAAGACAGAATTATGAAAAATGCTTTGCTGCTGTGGGTCTGATTCATTCGCTTATTTTTTGTTGCATTTTTGGCTAATAGCATAACCGGTTACAGATGGATTTATCTTGAAAATGCATCTATTGGAGTAGTAACATCTATCTACATTATGAATGTGTGAGATACACTGAATGTTTTCAGCTCCCTTTCAATTAAGTGTAAGTGTTGAGTGCAATATGTCTTGCAGGCCTTAGCTGTATGGAAACATTACAGGTGATCATCACTGTATTACTGGGTAGGTCTTCTGGTTATAGAAAGGAGAAGGAAATGGTTCATGTCCTGAAAAGCACATGGTCTAAGAATACACTCCACGTGGGTTGTTTTTGTCAGGGCTCTGGTGGCACTACTAGGCTTCGCTGGCCCTGACTGGCCTCACCCCACTCTGCCCACAGCCCAGGACCCCATTGCAGCCACCCAGGGCTGTCAGCCCCTGCCCCACCGATGCTGCAGCAGGGCTGGTCTCCAGCTCCCTGCAGCCCTGCCCTGCCCGGCCATGGGCCCTGACGCGCTAGGCCCACCTGCAGTCCCATGACCTGGCCTGGCTTCGGCCAGAGGTGCCCAATTCCCAGGGCTGGGGCTGTTCCCCGGCCTGCCCAGCTGCCTGGCTCGCCCTGCCACCCTGGGAGAGCCCCATGCTACTGGCCCACAGCCCACAGGGAGCAGCCAGCCCTCGGGGCACCTTGACAGTTTTCTTTTTTTTTTCCCCTCCCTTATTAACTTTTCTCTAAGCAATTAACTTTTCTCTACGCAATTACAATTCAAACTTAGCAAAGCTGTATTTTTCACTGGAGACTTCTTACTTGCCAAGACTTTGGCAATGAAACCATTATGGAATAAATGACTGTGGTGATAACTTTCTTCTGTAAAGTGTTTGGTTTTCACCCTTCTTTCATACATGTTTCATCAATGGGGCTACAGTTCAGGGGTGTGTCAAAATAAATAGTAACCTTATGTCAGAAACTGTAAACCTCAGAAAGCAGATATTTATCAAATAAAAGGATGTAGTGTTATTTGAGAAATATTAAGAAAGGTTAAAGAGAGAGTCTGATTTTTACTATAGTTTTAAGCCATGGAAATGCTGCATAAAATAACAGTGACACCTGGGGAATCAACCTCACATTACTCATCATTGACAGCGATACCTATTTTCAGTGAATAACAATTATACAGGGCTTTGTAGTCATCTTCCAATGTCAAGGAATTCCTACCATGTCCTCAGTGATACAAAATTTGTATCAGATCTGAATGGAGTCTAGTAACTATGTGATGCAGCTCAGGAAATCACAACAAAAACTTTTCAGTGTCCAAAAAGATACTTCAGTTGCAGCTCAATGGGCCAAAGCTGTGTGACCTGCTGAGCTAAAAGCAAGCACTAGCATTGTCTAAAACCTCTCAGGCATAGCGTGGATATTGGTAACCATGTGCTTTGAGCAGTGACTGTTGGAGTGGTGTAGCATGATGTTTTGTTGCTGCTTGTCAGTCTGGAAAGGCAGCACAAAGAATCACAGAATAATTCAGGTTGACTACCTCTAGGCTCTCAAAGGTGCCTAAGGAGTAAGGGAAACACTAGGGGTAAGAACTTGGCTGGGATTTAGGTTGTTTGGACCTGTGATTGCAGACCTTCACTGCTCACTTCGGACTGTATAGTAAACTGATGTTTGCTTTGATAGCTTGCTAGTATTTGAGTTGCATTTGAATTGCAACAAGGCACTAGGAAATTATTCATGGTGAATTGCTGGTCCACATTTCGTTAGATGAACTTGGCAGATCACTGCATACCTGCAATACATCTGTCTGGGAAGCACAGTCCTCTTCCCATGCATAGTTTCCTATCCATCTCATCAGACTGACTGAGAAGTCTTTCAAGGACCCTTTTTAAAGTGTTCCTACATACTGCCAACATTTTCTGCCTTTCTGAGTTGAGTCCCATTCATAACTCCTCTTCCAGTGCACGTTTCATATATAAAAATAAACATTATATGGTATATATTATGCTATCTAGGGCCCTTTTCCAGAATTCTTTTGTTTGTGTCTGATGCATACTGGAATTGTCTTTAAATGCAAAGTCTGAAGCTCCAGTGACTCAGAGGCACAGCTTTTTTACTTGCTGGTTATATTGGATACATTTGGCCTAATAACAGCAGATGCTGCAACTACATCAGCAATGCATCTATCTAGGAACTGATGAAAGCAATGCAGTGTTCGTAAAAATGAAATCACTGGCCTTCTAAACTTTTATAGCACAGCAGCCTGTTTACCAATGAGCACCGAGAGCATGTGGTGCCAGGGTCACGTGCATCGTCAATATCCCCAGAAGGTATGCGTTTCTGTTGTCTTAACAGGCAATAAAACTAGATAGAGCAGTTGGGCATTAACTGACTGTCCATTCTGGAGTTTTAGAAGTCAAGTAAGATGATTGTACACTTTCTCTGGCTTTTCCTGAAACATTAAAATATACACCTGTTGCAGATAAAGGAACTGCGTTCTTGTACGCATGCTAGGCTGAAGCAAGGCAGGTAATGGAGCTGAGTGAATTGGTAACAGGGATGAAGTTTGTAGGTTTTTAATTCCAGGGTCCAGGAGGGACTAGGATTTAGTCATCCTGGCTGACAACAGACAAAAACATTCCAGAGTCTGAAGAGAGCAGAAAGAGGCTTTTGGAACAGAAACTAGCTGATAGCATCTAAAAACATCTTGTTATCAGATTATTTAATAATAGATTTCTTATTTGTTATAAATACACAGCTTTATATTTGCCTGCATATACATGCATGCAGTTTCTGAAGTAATGAGGACCGTGCACAGATTTCTCAGTGTTGCAGTTTGGCCCCTATTAAAATGTTTCTCTAACACTGTATGCCTTTGGAAGGATTCTTTTGGCCAATGCTCCTTTTGGGGTATACGTAAATGGAGTGATACTGAGAAAATGATTGTTCCTGCAGTCTGTGGATGCACAAACCTTACAACAAAGAGTCCCTGCAGATTTTGCTCTCTATAAAAGGAATAAAGAATGCTACTTCTGTAGGAGGGATATTGGACTATTTATCAGGTTGGTGTGTATGTCAGGGAAGGGCTTTCTATCCTAATTGCCTTCCAGTAATCTGACTTTAAAATGCTCTTCCTTTGGATTTTTATCTACATGTTTTCTCCCTTATGCTGACTGAAAGGTCCCTTGTTTCCAGGGTGAGCTAATAGTGCTCCTAAATCAGTCAGTTGATAGAGAGGTATAAGACTGCAGAGAAACAGAGTGGTAGCATGTTTCATTCTTTTGAGAGTAAGGGAGGAGGGATTACAGGGAGAGGAATTAGGCGTCTGAAAGAAAAACTTGGGAAAATAAGATGCCTTGCTGAAAGCTAAAACTCTATTGATGGGATTACTCCCAGAAAGGCAAATGAGAATGCAGAAGACAAACACTGAGCTCAATATCTGGAATGGAAGAATGGGAGAAGGGTTTGGCAAGGGGTCAGGGAGATGTTGACTTGGCAGAGAGAAGGTATGTAGAAGTGGCTGTAACCTGGGTAGTGCCACTGAGTGAGCAGGGTGAAGGCAAACAGAGTGAGTCTGAACCAGAAAACTTGTCCTGAAGGATTTTGCTTGCAGAGGCGTTAGAAAGAATTGCACAAAACTTGTGTGAAGGAAATCGAATAGCATGGGCTAGGAAGAAAGTGTTTCACATTAGAGCAATATAGGTAATAGGCAGGAAGAATTTGGAGTGACTCTGCAGCTGGATAGTTGTGAGTAATTTGGTAGTAAGTGCATAAATATGGTCGGCTAATATCTCTGACTGTTGCTTTGCCACAGCAGGGAGTTATTCCTTAAAAGAGGGTGAAAGAGAGAAACAAGACTGTAACTCAGGGACATATGGTCAGGCAGGGAGTATGTGTAGAAAATTACAAAAACTGTTTAAATTACAAGGGAGGTTTAACCCATGCATCCTGCCTGTGTTGGATTCACTGGATAATTTATTAGGCTAGCTCCTATTTCTAGGAGAGACCTGGATGTCTTATGTAAAAGCAGTTACCAGTTAACTGAAGTGAAAATTATGCTCTTAAAGCAAGGAACTTGTGCCTTCTCTGCAGGCCTTGGAAAGCGACCTGGGTGGGTGGAAAGTGCTTGCTGAGTGGGGTTAATATCCCTGCAATGGTGAAATTTTCCATTTCTAGGTGTTGCTCCACTCCAGCAGAAAACCCTTACAACGGCACTTACTAGCTGGGTGATGATCAGGGAGTAGCTTACATGAGGATGCAGGAGGGACAACAGGAAGGAATGGAGCCAGAGCACGAGCAGGGAAACATAGAGGATGGGAACATGGGGTGCTGTGTTCAAGTCAAAAGGGGCAGCGTGAAACTAGAGGATGGATTGGGACCCAGACCCAGGGGTTATGTAGATTTGGAGGGATACTGTGTGTGTGGAAGGGAATTAGACTACATCTCAATAATTTTTTACCTTTTGTTTCTCTGCCTGCCCACTTTTCACTACTATGTCCAAGTGCCCAAATGGTATGCATTACCTTCTCAGTTGTATAACATATACATAAACTACCCTACAGGTGCAGCTGCACAGCAAACCCTGTTTTTACGTCACTCCCTGTGTAACCCTGCATTTACCTTCTTTTCCCAAGCGGAATTAGTCCTGTTGCATCTTGCAATTTCTCTTTTTTCTCAGGATATTGCTATTCTTCCTGCTAAACCCCCATGTTCCGCTGTATGTGGATCCCATCAGCTGCAGTAGGCCCTTTTTTCCTGATGATATGTTATTTCATGTGCTTCTAAGGCAACGTATTTTGTTTGGTTCCATTGCACTTGTAATTTCTTGTCTATATTATCATGCTTATTTCTCTTAATGTCAGTATCCATGCAGACTTTCTAAACACAAAATTAATTAAGGCTGTAGCTAATGATGGCCCAGACCTTGACCTCATCATTGGACACAGTTGGGTAGGGGGAAAAAAGGTCCATGTATGGAATTTTGTTGCAATAAAAAGTGTGTTTCAGGGGTTTCCTTACTGCTTCCTTTATTTCTCTTAAGTATCTGGCTTGGAGCCAAGGATTTGGGATTAAATGGCTCTATTGATCTCGTGTGGAGTGACAGTCCCCATAGTCCCTGAAGTAATGATTTGCCTTTGCTGCCTTGCTGAGAGGGAGATGTTATTCTCTTACAGATGGTTATTCAAAAGTGCTGAGATTCTGTGAATAGACAAACAGTAACAGTTTAAGGGAGATTATAAAGCTGGATGTGCTATATGTCTTCAGGAAGCTAATACTACTAGATATTAGAGGCTTGATGTTTCTGATGTATTATTCTCTTCCACTTTTCATACTAGGAATACCGCCCAGCAAGACAGTCTCTTTTGCAAGAGAACACATAGGAGCTCTGCTTAATTTTAATTTTTTTTTCCTGGGTTGCCATGTCCATTTGATATGTCTGTGGGGTTTTTTATTCACAGGGCCGCCAGAGGAAACGGCAGATTGATGTCTGGGGGAGTTGGGGTGAATGGGGCAAGTGCAGCCGGAGCTGTGGTGGTGGAGTCAGCTTTCGGCAGTGGCGCTGCTATTCCCAAAGGTGAGGGCTAACCTCCTTTTTCTTTCTTTAAATGTGTTTTTCTGTTACTGAGGGAACACTGCACTTATGTTCCAATATACATCCAGAACAAAACCAACCTAGTGTTTGGTTCCAGGGGAATAAGTCACCTGAGTCCACTTTGAGGTGATCCTCAGCTTCAGTCTCGCCACTGCTGTTTTGAATAGTGCTCTCTTCAATGCATCCTTGCTTTGGCTCCTTCGCTAGAGCACAGTGGTTTCTCTGTGAGACCTGAGGCTGGGCAATCAGGTGATTGGTATGGCAGCAGCTGTTCAATCAGGTCTAGTGTGGCAGGCCTGGGGGAGAGGGAGAGCAGTCCAGAGCAGTAGGTTTCTCTCCTGAGAGCTGGTGACTGTGCCAAGATTTTCTCAGGTTTATGATTCCCAGGAAGGTAAATTGCCCCAGAAGAAACGGAGGAGTGGAGTTGGCTCAAGCAGCCGTAATGCTGTGCCATCTCATTTGCAGCTGGGTTAGATGCAGTGAGGACGATGACTGGGACTGCACCTGTTGGGAATGATGGATCTGAGATATCCTGTTGTGGATAAAAACAAAGAAAAGGAAAAAAAAAGCCAGACTCTCAATAATATCCTGAAAAAACCAGCCTCTTTATGTTTAGAGAAATGAGAGGGCGTTTTTTAACAGAAGAATCCAGTTATGGAGCACTGCTTCTTCCCACCCAGAATAAAGAAATGTCTCTTTTGAAGGCTGCCCGTTATGGTATACACCTGTGTGTTATGGTAGACACCTGCCAGAATCCCTGGGGGCCTGTCTCTCCATTTTAGGCGTGCTGGGATATTAGACATTGGTTGGCTTTTCAGATCAATTTCCTCCATAACTGTTACTCTCCATAAGTCTCAGCTGGAGTCATTTGACTGGAATGAGGGTGTTGCACACTTTCCATAGGCATGTTTAGCTCTTCCTACTGATGGATCTAGCATGCACGTAAACAGCATGACAGATGATGTGCGTACCTATTCTGAATTGGCCACTACCCTCCTGCTGCTCATAACATGTTTCTGGTTCTGGTGTGGACACCTTGACTTTTTGCTGGTGGACAAAGGACTAAAAGCTCTGCTTCCATTATTTAGTTGAAACATGACCCTGAAGAGCTATACTGCAATCGTTCACGGTGTGTGTCTCTCTCATGCCAGAATGCAAACCATAGCAGAAAATGGCACTAGAAGATGCCAGCTTGCTTTAGTGGAAAAGAAGTGCATTTTAGTTATTTTGCTGTTTCAGGAAACTGTGAGGGTGATAGGCTCGATGTGAAGGTGATTTGTAATGTCTGCCATGAGATGATTTTTTGCATGTGTATTCTTCAGAGAGCTTCATGTTGTTTTTCTGTCTTTCAGGGCAGAAGCTGCTTCCAGTTGTGTTGGACCAACTCGAAGCTATCGGTCATGCAACATTCAGGTACAGTGCTCTGTTTGTGCTCTGTTTTTTGTTTTTGCTTGCCCGTTGCTCCTTTTCCCCAGGCAAACATCATTCTTGTTCAGAAGTAATATGTCATTGTTTCTCTTTCTCTGGCATCACTAGCGAATGCGGTTCATCAACAGTACCCCTTCAAAAGCACATTGAATTTATGCCCCTGATTTTATAT
Source organism: Balaeniceps rex (assembly GCA_013401315.1). Lineage (NCBI taxonomy): Eukaryota > Metazoa > Chordata > Aves > Pelecaniformes > Balaenicipitidae > Balaeniceps > Balaeniceps rex. Next base: position 56,339 of record VYZW01011287.1, read on the forward strand.
GGGAGCAATAACAAATAAAAAACTTTTTTTTTGTTGTACACCTAATTTTCCTCCTTTTTATAATGGCCCAATACAAACATCTTCTCCTCCAAACAGAGCTGCCCGGAAGGCTCCCAGGATTTTCGGGCAGAGCAATGTGCAGAGTTCGATGGGACAGAATTTCAAGGAAAGAAATACAAGTGGCTTCCATATTATGGAGGTAACGATAAACATGTAGGGTTACACTTCATCCTTAACTATCAACAATATGTTTTGAGGTGACTGTAATGTTTTTGACTGTAGTATCCTTGTAGGGTACTTCCTTAGCTGGAGTTGGGGGGCAGGGGGTGGCATGGAAAAAATCTTTTTGCCAGCAGCAAAGCATTGCTCTCACGAAGACACTGGATGCATGGGCCAAGAGACAGCTCCCATTGCAGCAATACATAGTTGTCTCCTGTAACAGCTATTCTTTCAGAAACGTTGCTCAAGAAAGCTGGAACTGTTTGCAGCTATGTCCTGAAGTATTAGAGAAGCAGAAGCTCTGCTATATTTTTCAATATTGGCGAAAGAATGTTAGCAGGGCACAGGAGAAACAAATGCATATAATTAATGAGTGTTTCAGAAAATACGACATCTCTTTCAATTGGCCCATGCTTTCTTGAGGAACCAGCTCAGAAAGCAGGTGTAGGAACCAGAGGTCCTTGCTCTGAGCTTTGATATGTTATCATTCACAGTGGTTTAACAAATTACAAGGGATTTCAAGACGTATTTAAAGTTTTGTTTGGCTGTTAAGACAACAGCTCCCTTGTGTTCTGTACCAGCACTCGTTCTCATTCTAGAAAGCCTTATACTCCAAGGGAGCATAAGAACAGTCCTACTAAGGAATAACCAAATATCCCCCTGGGCCAATGTCCCCCCTCCACCACTGGCCAGCCAAAGTGCCCGAGAAGATGGTTGCATACAGTGAGGCTTTACCAGGGTTTTTTTCCAGCACCCAGCAGTTCATGACCCAGAAAGTTCTTCAATATCTGCCACTTAATATCAGTCCACCCCTCCATTTCTGCTCCTGTGATCTAAAACCAGGCTCCTGATGCATTATCAAGCTATTAGCCATACTATGTAATGTTTGTTTTTTCTCTCCTACCAGCACCTAATAAGTGTGAGTTAAACTGTATTCCCAAGGGAGAAAACTTCTACTACAGGCACAAGGAAGCAGTGGTAGATGGGACTACCTGTGAACCTGGCAAGCGGGACATCTGTGTAGAGGGATCTTGTCAGGTTAGTCATCTTATTGCTTCCTTCTTTTACCATTGTGACTGTCAGTCTTTCTGTTGCTTCCCTTTGTTCTACTTGGCCTTTCATAATAGCATCAGAAAAGGAGAATAATTCAGTCTTCAAGGAGCTGAGGAGCATGTGGACAGCTTTTATCTATCTGTCTCTGAATGTGAAATAGAAGAATGCCAACTCTGTCCTTTCTCTGACAAGAAAAATACCAACTCTGTCCTTTCTCTAACAGCTCCTTCCCTGCCCTAGCCTGACTTCCCAGGCTCCCTAGGTTCAGGCTTTCTCATCAGATCAGTCTAGCATTTGGCCATTTTTTCTTTCTTTCCTCTGTCATTACAGTTTATTCATATCAATGCTCCTGTGCTCTGACAGGCCGTTGGCTGTGATAACATGCTGGAATCTGCCAAGAAGGAGGACAATTGCCTGCAGTGTGGAGGAGATGGCAGCACCTGCTATGTTGTGAAGGGCACTTTTGATGTGCCTAGCCTCCCCAAAGGTACAGATAATCTAGGTAGTTTGGGCAGGTGAGACGGGAAGAGTTAAACCTAAACTCAAGCTCCTGCAAGGGCTGGTGGAGACACCTGCTCACATGATTGTTGTAGGCAGGCTTGGATGTTCACTTGAAATGTCTATATGGCATGTGGTTCTTTAGCTGCCTTAGCATCAGAAAAATGTATTGTATTGATGGCCTTATCCTGGGAATCACCTCCTTAGTCTCAGTACAGACAGATGTACTTGTTGTGCTGCTGGTGTCTTTCCCTGCTCAGTCTCCAGCAGGTGCTGTAAATGTACCATATGAATACAGTTATATACCTCCTTCATAAGACTATTCCCCTGTCCAGTGTCGTGACAGCCCCACCAGGATTGGTGCAAGGCTAGAAATGGGACTGCATCTTCCACATCTGGCCAATTTTGAGATATTTCAAGATAACAACTGCACTTGTGTCAAATCTCTCTGTGTTGAGCTCCAACATGATACTTGCTGAAATTCCAAAGATTTTAAAATCTAAAAAATGGACATTGCACTGACCCCCGTGCTTACTTTTCTGAGGTATAATTGGAACTTTTTACACATGAACTGACCTGTGGATAGTTTTGGGTGAAGCTCTTCAGAATGCAGGTAAAGTGATGGCTGAAATGCTTCAAGCCACCATCAAAAAGCTCATCCAGTTGTTCAGGCACCAATAAAACCAGGAGCATCTCTGGCACAGAAGAGTGACTGTGTGGCATCCACAGACAGATATTGAATAATCCCCTTCCTTTTTTTTCAGGGTACAATCAAATCTTCATCATCCCTGTGGGAGCCACAAGCATCCAAATTAAGGAGGTTATGCCCAGCAGGAACTTTCTTGGTAAGACTGGTGTCAGAACCTGTGTTTCAGTCCATTTGGATTCCAGCCATTGCATTAAAATTTGGTTGTCAGCTATACTGGGCTTTGGGATGTTTACCTTGAGGGCTTGATATGGCAGAGGCAAAAACTCTCTGAAAATCAGGATCTGAATATTGAGTATCCTTGAAGTATTAGTGATGCTCAACTCTGGCCTTCAGGTTTACCTCATTTTCTCTCCTGTGGTGATCTTGCTGTTAGGTGGGGAATAAAAAGACCCGAACCATGTTCAGACTTCCTGCCTGGAACTTACATGGAATCTAGTTGATATAGCAAAATTTGGCTATGAGTTCTGCTGTTTGCTTGGTGGATGTAAAACCTAACCCCTCCTGCCACCCAAAAGTTTGGGATGGGCTTCTTTTCCCCATAGATATCTTTTGGGTATTCGTCTGTACAACCTCAAACTCTGGTCATGCTGCAGAGGGCAAAAAGGAGGGGGAAATGTCTCACCTAGCTTTCTGGGCAGGGCTGAGGAAATTCCACTGGAGAAAGCAAATACTCTTCTGCTTTCTGACTCTTCCATTGCTTTGGACAGATCAGTCTGATGGTTTTCCTTTGTAGAAAAGAGGATGCAGCACCAAAGTCTTTTTCTTCTGAACAGAATGTCTGATGAACAGGGTAGTGGTGTAGAGGCAGTGGGGTGTGAATCCCACATCTTAATGGCAAACAGGACATAGGCTGACATAGGCTGTGCCTCAGTGACTAACAGCGGAGAAAGCAGAGACAGGGCTGGAATATACTGGAGGCATTTGGCTGTGCAGCAAAAAAGGGCCTGGTCTGCAGCAAAGCTGGTAAGAACCACTGTCTGAACGTGGAGCACTTCTGGCAAGAGAGCGTTACAGGGGGGACACCACTGTTGTAGGATGATGGTCTCCTTTTTCTGCCACACCTGTGATGCAGTATTGAGTGGAAACAGGAGCACCCCTGTTGAGTTCTTATGCTCCTCTTTCGATGTCTGAATTTATGCTGTGTTGGTAGATGCTGCCATATTAGAATTTTGCCACGCTTAAAGGGTAACAATACTGATATAAAGCAGCTGGGGTTCAAATGGCAGAGCTGAGAGCTTTGTGGATTGCCGATACCCTGAAAGTCTAGAGCAGGCTCTGTCTTGTGGTATCTGGAGCCAGGTGTCAGGTTATAGGTGTGTTAATTTACTGCCTTTTCTTCTCTGGCATGTGGGTTTGTCCAGCTGTCAAGAACGTGCGAGGGGAGTACTATCTGAACGGGCATTGGACAATTGACTTCAGCCGAGCACTGCATGTAGCTAGCACAGTTATGCAATATGACCGTGGCTCGGAGGGTGATCTGGCCCCAGAGCTCCTCCGTGCCCGGGGCCCCACCACAGAACCCCTTGTCATTGAGGTAAGCAGCTGTGCCTGCCCCCTGCTGATGCTCTTACTCTCTCTCTTTTGTGTAGCAGCCCTCACTTTGCGTGGTGGGAATGCATTGGTGGGGACGACGTGGGGAAGACTGGAGAAGTGACGGAGCCTTCAGGGGTCTCTGGTTCTGTTGCCCAGAAAAGAGCAGGGCAAGGCTTGATCTTGGCTTCCTGCCTATTCCCTTGGGCTCTGACTTTAAGGGAGAGTCGAGGCAGCACCAAATGGCATTGGGGCAAGCACAGGCTCTAGGGCACTGCTTGTTGTTGCAGGCCAGGCAAGGGTACTTACTGTTACAGGAGCAGCTGGATCTTCTGTCTCTGAGAGGGATGAATGCACCCTTCTCCAAAAAATAATGCTTTCTAGAGTAGCATAGAAGGCAAGGAGAAAATGAAGCATGGAGAATAAGTGCTCCTTGAACAGGAGGGAGGCAGGTCAGCTTGAAGCATCAGACATGGTGGAGAAATGCTGCGAAGGGGAAAAGTGCTGCTGTTGTTATTTCCCTGACTTTATCCCATCTTTCACAGCTCATCAGCCAGGAGCTAAACCCAGGGGTACAGTATGAGTACTACCTGCCCGTGCAAGGACAGGCCTCGGGTTACAGCTGGAGCTATGGTTCCTGGAGTGAGTGCAGTTCTGAGTGTGGAGGAGGTAAGGGGGTAGGACGGGGTCTCTAGGCTGGTGTGGGGTTTATATCCACACCCTGAAGACAGTGTGACTGTGTGCTGCCCTCTGCAGCTGCTTCCCAGCAGTCTCCTGCTGGAAGACAGCACAGGTATCTACAGGAGGCAGCTAAGGTTTTGTCAAGGGAGAGTCACATATGGTGTCACAACAGGACTGTGTCCCGTGCCTTGTTCTGTCTTATTTTCCATGTCCTAGTCCTCAGACTTGTTACTAGGATCTGTTGAGGCTCTTCATAGGCAGCCTTTGTTTTATGTTGTTCTGCTTCAGTTCTTTATGTCCTTCTCAGGCCTTTTCAACCACTTGAGAAGTCCTCTCCAAGCTGACCTGGCCTACATAACTGAGTTGCATCATTCTGCTCTACAATAGCCTGGAAGACTTCCCCTCTGCAGGGGGACTGTCAGATCTCCTGGGGTGTCACATCATGCTCAGTTTACAAATTCTTCCATGAGGAAAGTTATGGTTTTTAAGCTAAAAAACAAAACAAAACAAAAAACCCCTATCAAACAAAAAAACCCTCCCGCTGAAAGTATGCAGAGTTTCTATCAGCCTCTTCCGGTCTTCTGTGCTGATGGCCATTTCAATAGCTTTTGCCATATTGTGGTTGTCGGAGCTGATATTGTCTTTGCTGAGCACTCTTATCCTGTAGGAAGCGTGAAGAGTTGCAAGTTTTTTCTCCAGTGTCCAGCCTTCACAAGACTGACCTTCTGGGTCTGACAGGAGGCCCCCAGCTCTGCTGCTGTATACTGCACACACCATGCAGGGTTCCTTCATGAGCAATATAGGGATATGGTGCTTCCCTTGTGAGTCACAGTCCACTCAAATAACAGGAAAATGCCCCTCACCTACACGGAACTATTCTTTCTCTCTTGCCCTTCCAGTGGACTTATACTGTGGGGAGGCATCATTTGTACTTATAGTGACAGACCAAGAGCTGCACCTGACTCTTCCAGCTTGGCTGGTGTCGTGGTTTAGCCCCACTCGGCAACTAAGCACCACGCAGCCGCTCGCTCACCCTCCCCCTCCCCGGTGGGATGGGGGAGAGAATCGGAAGGGCAAGAGTAAGAAAACCCACGGGTTGAGATAAGAACAGTTTAATAATTGAAATAAAATAATAATAATAGTAATAATAATAATGATAATAATAATAATAATAATTGTAATGAAAAGGAGAACGAGAGAGACAAACAAAACCCAGAGAAAAGAAAACAAGTGATGCAACCGCTCACCACCCGCCGACCGACACCCAGCCAGTTCCCGAGCAGCGATCGCTGCCCCCCGGCTAACTCCCCTCGGTTTATATACTGAGCATGACGTCATATGGTATGGAATAGCCCTTTGGTCGATTTGGATCAACTATCTTGGGCCGTGCCCCCTCCCAACTTCTTGTGCACCTGGCAGAGCATGGGAAGCTGAAAAAGAAAGTCCTTGACTAGTCTAAGCATTACTTAGCAACAACTAAAACATCAGTGTGTTATCAGCATTCTTCTCATGCTAAATCCAAAACACAGCACTATGCTAGCTACTAGGAAGAAAAGTAACTCTAACTCAGCTGAAACCAGGACAGCTGGGCAGGTGTGGATTCTGCGTGACTTCAGAAACTTGTCTTGCCAACACCAGTGCATTTCAAACCTACTTCTGTGTGGCTTGCATTGACCAAGATACTCTCTTGCTTCTCCTTTAGGTTTCCAATCCCGCTTGGTGTTTTGTACCATAGACAATGAAATTTATCCAGACTATATGTGCAGGAATAAACCACAACCAGACAATAACCGGACATGTGGCCGTCAGGCTTGTCCCCAGACAAAACGGTAAGATTTCCTTTCCTCTTCTGGACTCTGACTTCTTCCTTAGGTGCTTTTGGAGCCAGAAAAAAGAATGACTCTCTCACTACTCCTTCCCACCAGCATGGTGCTCTCCAAGGAAATGTTTCACTTCTTAGAGAAAGCCCAAGACAAAGGATGGTGATAACGCTGTGATAAGCATTTCTGTGTGCACAAGGCTTGATATGTCCTATGTTCATTTTATAGACCAATTAAATTTGCTTTCCAGCATGTGACTGTGGAAGATAGTCTTCTAGCCCGTGTCAGAGATAGGAAACAGCTCCTTTGGTTTTTGTTCTCTTCAACTGGAGCCGGCAAAAACAGAGGAGTAGGTCAGAGCTGGTGTGATTTTATGTCATTTCTGCATTCCCAGTGTCCTTGCTCTTAGAAAGGGCTGAATCCTGGAAACTTTTTGTTCTCCAGCATTTTCAAACCCCTTTACCCAGCCATTTCCACCTTGTCCCTTGCTGCCATAGCCTTGCAGTTGGCTTCACTTGGCTCTTATATGGGCATCCAGAGCTGTAACCAGAGTCTTAACTGTGTATCTCACTGTGTATTTGGTGGGTGCAGTGGAGGCCTGTGAGAGTGCTGTTGTGGGTGAGAGGGCACTTGGAAACCTGGGAGCATTTCTGTATACATGGTAGCCTGTAGCTACTGGCTTTAAGTTCTTTAAATCCTTTGTTCTGTGTATAAAGGACTTCTTACATCTATCTGCCTCAAGCCTGGAGTCACAGTGGAGCACGGAGCTCTCAGATGAAGAGGTAACAAGGAGAAGGAGGTTACAGAAAGCACAGGAAGGCAGCTGCTCCCTTCTGCTCTCCACCTAGTTGCCCACTGAAGTCTGTGGGGATGTGGGGGCTTTCCTCTTCGGCACTTGTGGTAGCAGTGGGTGGTGCTTTGCTTTTGATTCTTGCCAATGAAAGTGATGGTGGAGGGTGCTGGCTGCCAGCTTTGCTTAGGTGGTTGTGCATGCTCCTGGTAACTTGGCTTTTATGGGACTGAGAAGGGGACAGGTTTTTTCATAGCTTTTGGCTGCTTATCCTGATAATTGTTTTTTTCTCTGGAATCAGGGTAGAGAGGTGAAGAGATGTTCTAGAATATTTTTGTTTGGTTTATCAAGATAAATAAAAGAACAGAAAGGAAAAGAGAGCATAATGGATTGGGAGATTGAAACATTGGCCAGGATCCCAGAGTGCCATTGCAAAAGCCTCAGAGCTCCTCAAAAGCTCTTCTTTCTTTGGCATGGGCCCTACAGCAGGCAGAAAAGTGCCTGTATACTGTGATGAGTACAAGGGTGTGACAGATACAATACTTACAATGTAAGTATGTAAGTTGCACCAGGGGAGGTTTAGATCGGATATTAGGAAAAATTTCTTCATGGAAAGGGTTGTCAAACGCTGGAACAGGCTGTCCAGGGGAGTGGTTGAGTCACCATCCCTGGAGGTATTTAAAAGATGTGTAGATGTGGCACTTAGGGATACGGTTTAGTGGTGGACTTGGTAGTGTTAGGTTAACGGTTGGACTTGATGATCTTAAAGATCTTTTCCAACCTAAACAGTTCTATGATTCTATAATTCTAATGTACACTGAGGTATGAGAGGTAAAAAAGATCAAAACCAAACCAGTTGTCTTTCAGCAAACTGCTAATAGCTTAGGACTTGCAATGCTTTGCCCTCTGATGAGGGTTCCAGCCTTATGGTTGACCTTGTCTTCCAAAGGAAATTAAACAAGTATCAGACAAGATGTCTTGACTCACAATTGAAGTGAGCCCATGCAGTTGATACAGCCTTTCTAAAACTGTACATTTGCTTTACAGTAGGCAGAATTCAGTTTGGGGTTTTTTTATCCCCACTGGAGCTTCTGAAAAATCTTGATCAATGAATTTGTTTTGAGCCCTGCAACCGCATCACTCCAAGTGGCTTCTACTTGCTGTAGTTGTTCCCTTTCCAAAGGGAACATCTTATTTTACAGCAAAGGCCATTCAGTTTTGGGCTGATATTTGCACCTTTAACAGTAAAGAAGGGTATCTTAAGGAGATGAACATGTCTTCTCTTGGCTGACTCTGCTGTGGGTTTCTGGTAGGGTGTAAATGTGAATTGGCTGGCTGAAACTCAGTTTAGGGGTGGTGAGGGTAGACCAGAGAAGCAGCTGGAAGGCTAAGGGAGAAAACATGAACTGCCTTCACGCCCTGGCTGGGGCTTATCTGACTGCAAGGGGAGGTAGCAGCTAACAAGCAGATCACCATGATGCTCCCCCTGCACCACCAGTGCCTTTAGACTATGCAGCACGCTGGAGTCAGGAACGACACACCATGTTGTCCCTGAAGCCAGGCCGTGTAAGCTGTGCTCCCGGCTACCTGGGCAGCTCTGAGACACAGGAGTGGACAAGGGCAGGGATTTTAGCATCCAAACAGTCAGACTGTTTTGTGGACATTCCCCCTTCCATTAGCAAGGGTATATCATTTCTGTGACAGCTTCAGCAACCAAACACAGGACAAAATCTATTTAAAGTTTTTGGGGCTTTTCTGTGTGTGCTGCTGTTAGAGAATTTGACCAGTGGGAAGAATAAACCAGCTTTCTACTGGCTGTCAGCAAAAAGTCCACAAGCACTTCCAGGAGTGTCTGGCATGGTTTGCAGGCAGAGTGAGGTCTTGGCTTGGTTTTACTGTTTCTGATAATGGCTGGAGTGTAATGGGTGGTTAGGTTGGTGTAGCTTGCTTTTCTTTTAGCTGATCTGGATTGTTTTCTTTTTTTCTTCCTTTTTTTTTTTTTTTTTGTCTTTGGTGTTCCATTCAGGCATGACATTTTTGCAGACATCAAGAGACCAAAAGCCATGGAGAAAAATCTTCCCCCTCTGGGAAAGCTCTGCACTTCCAGAGAAACAAGTATTTTGTAGTTGGGTATTTGTCTCTGGAGTGGGACTCATGCTCTGCATTGCCAATTAAGCTGGGCAGCGCTTGGTCAAATGGGAACTCATCTCTGACTCTATTCTGCAAAGGGACATTTTTCCTGTCTGATTACAACAGGGACGTGGCACTGACCTCTCCTGTGCCTCTGGGCAGTTTAGCTGGGCTTACATTTCTTTGCTTGATTCTGTGACCTGCAGGTGGAAAACGGGGGAGTGGGGATCCTGCTCAGCTACCTGTGGTGGGGGCACCCAGACTCGCTCCGTTTACTGTGTGGCATTCGACGGTCAGAGCTCCCAAGGGGTGGTGGATAATGCTGAGTGCATGGCCTTCGCGCAGCAGCCTCGCAGCAGTCAGCCCTGCAACATGAGACAGTGTGCGACCTGGAGCACAGGGCCCTGGTCAGAGGTGAGTTTGTGTGTGGGAGGCAACTGCCTCTTGGCACATATTGAAGGAGGATCTGCCAAAGCTTGGGGATAAAAAGCCAGGCTCCTTTTCTGGGACTGTAAAAGGTGTGTGTCCCTGGATAGGTGGCGTGCAGAGGTATAGGAATTGTCCCTGCAGTCCTCCAAACAAGTTCTCCAGCTAGCTAGCAGCTATGCACTCCTATAAACACATCCCTGTTCCTCAAAACCGTGCGTGCCCTTGCACCCCTGCTCCTCTCATTGCATGTTCTCTGTTCTCTGGTCTCCCAGTCCTTTCCACACTCCTGTATTTTTATCAGATCCACCAGACCTGGCACTGGCTGAGTTTGAGTCAGGCCTGGTGAAGGCGGAGGGCGGGCGTGAGAGCTGCTCTCCATCAGCTGATGATGTGCACTAACACTCCCTCCTCTGTAAAACAGGAGCTCATGGCTCCTGCCTGTGCTGTTTACTTCCATGCATATTGCTGCCTCAGCATTACTAGCCCTGGACAGCAGTACTACAATCACAACGGTCGGTAAGCAAGATACTCTTGAAACACTGGTGACCTGCTCTTTGCTGTGTGTCAATGCAGGGCTTCTCCGAACACAGCTGCATGGTGCATTTTTGATGCCTGTGTGCTTTTATATCTCCAGGAGAGGAAACCATTCAAACTGTATGTGCTCAGTGCTGCCAGTCAGGCATTTAGAAGGCATCTTATGTTCCAAGGGCTTAGAAAGTAAAGGTAGCGTCTACTCAGTCCCTAAAGTGACTTTTCCTCTTTTAAGAGAAGTACATGCATGTTTGCAACATTTGACTTATGATCTTGCGGTGGTACTTTGGGTGGTGCAGCAGCATAAAATGCAACTTTTGAGGCATGATAACCTAGACTGTAAAGTCCTTTCCCGCTCCCCCCACCTTGTGAGATGTGAGGTGTGAATACTGAGATGACTTTGGGGTTGCAGAGTAAGAGCACTGTTTGGAGAAGGCACCAACAGTTGTGTTCTTACAAACTGATTCCTAAGTGATTCATTCTGGGGTTCTCAAAAGTGACTGTTTCGTGTACTCTCAGAGATAAAGGTCATTCTATTAAATGTGTGGCTGAAACTCAGCTGGGAAGCTCATCTAAAGTAATTCAGGCTGTTCCCAAGTTAATGCTCTCTGTAAGAGACCTTGGTAATTCATGGAGAAGTAGGCTGGATTCCAGGAAACACCACTGTGAATTTAAGAGGGCATTGAAAATGTCGCAAACCAGTTACTAGTATAGAAGTTGTGTCACAGCTCCACACCGTAAAAACGGAGCACAAGGTCTTCAGGCAGAAGACATGAGCAATACAAGAACCTAATCCTTTTATCTTCCTTTGAATTCTTCACCTTGAGCTGATTTTAATCAGGAGTAAATAACATGAGATTCCAGGTATTTCCTGCTATTTATTGTCCTCTATGTATTCTGCAGTATTGATATTTTCCCAAAATCATTCTCTATGTCTTCATTGCTAGAGATCAAGAGAAATTATATGACTAGGCCAAAATCATCCAGTGAGCTCTATATCTCTCAGACCCTATCCACCATGCCTTATTGTCTCTTCTACAGCATAAGCAACTACTCTGCTAACTCCCACCCAGAAGATGATTTTAATGGTGGTTGGTTGTTTTAGGTAATCTCAAAATGGTGCTCTGCCCTGATGTTAGGGAGCACAGCCTGGAAATGCAAGTGGAAACCAGGTGCTTCCTTGTAATTGTTGGGCCCTTTTCTGCAGTGCTCAGCCAGCTGTGGGGAAGGGGTCCAGACCCGGACCGTCACCTGCAGAACACAGCAGGGCTCTCAGGCTCAGGACTTCGCTTGCCTAATGGAGCCAAAGCCATCGGCCACCCAGCCCTGCCTTAAGGAGAACTGCATCCAGGAAATTGGCTGGCACGTTGGAGACTGGGGCCTGGTGAGCATCGCACTTGCATGGTTTGGAAATAACTGAATATATTGCTGTGCTCCTCGCAAACAAGCTTTGACCCGTGCAGTCTGCACGTTGGCTGAGGCTGGGAGCAGGTACTGCTTCATTACCAGACCCTTGGCTCACAGTTGTGTTGTAACTGGCACTAGTAACGCTCCAGTTAATCTGCTGCCTGCTTTGTTTGCAGCTGCTACAAAAATAAATCCTTCTGAGGGGGGGATTACAGTTTCGGTGACAGTGGCAAAATGCAGCCAATAAGCTGAAACAATCCACTCTTGCTGCTTATTCCCAATTCTTCACTCCATCACTGTGAATAGCAGAGCAGCTCTCTGGCTGAGTATGGCTCAGAGCTCCAGGCTTCAGGACTGGTCACTGCATTTGGTGATACAGTTTAAAGTACATTTTTGTAATTGTTCAGATAAACTGTGCTTCAGCTGGATTAGTCTTGTCTTTGTGGAGGGAGCCAGGTTGTGTTCAACCTGGGAAAAGTGCCGGGGGGAGGAGACAGGGGTAGATCCAATGCATCAGGTGACTTCCAAACAGACTTTTTCACTTCTGTGCTAGCTGGACCAGCTTGTTCTGAGTTAAAACATGTTACATCTGGTTCTTCATGAGATGTGGGCCAAGTTTTAATAACAGCTAAAGAATTTGCATACCTTAATCTGATCTTTCCTCACCCCTGGTTTTCCAATATCAAAAGGGCTCCTATCTGCATCTGAATAAGAGAGACAAACACTCTCCCAATGTTTGTAGAGCTTGCCACGAGCAGGTGGGTTACACAGATACCTCATCCTCTCCCCTCCCCTGAGCTGCTGCTCATTGCTCCCTCTTCATCCACAGCTTCCAGTGAGAGGAACTTCAGTTAGCTGCTTACAAGAAAGCCACCAGTTTGCTTTCCCATTGTAAACTGTTGTTCTTGAATGCGTAGTTCAAAACTGACCCTCTCACAGCTGGTGAATCTCCATAGTATTGAGATGACTTCAGGCCAGGCTGAAACAATTCACTCCAGCTCCCTGCCACACACCATTGTGGGCGACAGCAGCTCATCCGGATGTTACAGGCTGAGCATGGCTCAGGGCCTAATGCTTCAGGACTGGGTGCAACATTCTGTAAAATATTTTAAAATATGTTTTTCTAATTGTTCAGATGAATCCAGCTGAAGTATTGTTTGCTTTGTCTTGGTGGAGGAAGCTGTGCTCAGGCTGCAGATAATCATGCAGCTGTTCCACACTTCTGATCTGTGGGGTTTCTGCATTCGGCCTCTGCTGCCTGCTCACTTGCCTTATCTCTGTGCCCAAGTGTTCAAAGAGCTGCAATTCAGGCATCCGGACACGCCAAGTCATCTGCGCTGACGGCGACTCCAAATTCTACAGTCCTGAGACATGCAAAGCCATCCAGCCACAGAAACCAGCCACCCTGGGTAGCTGCAACATGCAGCCCTGCTACCTGCCACAGCGTGAGTGATGTTGCTGCACACCTAGCTTTTCCTAAGATGCTTTTGTTTAGGAGTAGAAATTCCCAGCTCTGCACCAGCTTACGTTCTCAGCTTCATGCCTGCCTGTCTCCATCCTGTGCATTTACATTTTGTTCACATAACCGTGGCATCTTCAGAGTCCCAGTACCTGTGCTGTTTGAAATGTATGTAACAGGCTTGAGAACAACACTAGTGTGTGTCCATTTTGAATTCAGTATCCTGTGATGGCTCTGTCCCAGTGTGTGCTGCAGGCTGACGCTAGGACTCCCAGTCAAGAAGGATGGCAACCTGGGCGGGCTCAGTAGCTAAAAACTATAGCCAACTCTCATCCCTTTGTGGACCAGTTATAAAGGAGGCACAACTGCTCAGAAGATTTTGCTTGCTGTCTGTGTCTAGTCTTCATGTCAGAGCTGAAATGCTGACTTTTGTCAGCCTGCCCATCACAGGTTGCTGTCCTAACAATCCGATCGAATCCAATTGTTGCTCAGCAGCCGTTCCAGGAGAGGAGAAACATTTTCATCAACTTTAGTCTCCTGTTGGCTCCTAGATGCATTTGCAATTATTAGAACATAGGGCTGGACTAACTGCACTTATTTTGTGTATGTCTTTTTTTGCAGAGGTCCCCAGTATGCAGGACACTATGGGATACGATGTCACTCGCCAGTCCTTGCTGACACGTTACTACCCAAACAGCCCTGCCACAGGTTTGGAAGAATTTTGTTAGTTTGGGGTTTTGGTGATGGTGGACTTGAAACAGGGTGTGGTTCCTCCTTTTATTTATTTCTCTTGTTCATTTCATGGCCTTCTAGAAATCTGTGGAGCCAAGGACAAAATGTAGATTCTTTTACATGATAGTGAGCAGTATCTAAACCTGTCCACGCAGAAGAGACTGTACAGCATATAGATCCCAGGCTCTGGCAGCATGACTTAAGTGCTGTCTGAGAGAAATGCTGCCCAAAGCAGATCATAGGAAGAAGAAAGTATCATGTGATGGGACCACAGTAATGTGGCGGGTGGTTTCTCATGGGACAACAGGAAGAATCGTCAGGACAGTGAGCAAAAGAACCTCAGGACAACCAAATCCAGAAGAGTAGGCCAGAAGACGCATATTCGGGTGAAATCCTGATATGGAAAAGCTTGCCATGTAGCCCTGACCAGGTGAAAGAGAGCAGAGATGAGGAAAATTGACCAGACTTTGATGCTCACCTGCATGCTTTAAGGTCTTCTCTCCCCAGATTCTGGCGATGAAAGGATGCTCCCTGGGAGCTCCACAATCCACAGTACCTCTGGGAATCACCACATCCCATCCGCCAAGGACCGCGGTGGCATCAACTTGTTGCCTGTTCGCTGGGAATCCCAGTCACGCTCATTGGGTTCCCATCAGCTCAGCTTCTCTCAGGACCCCACAGCAGGGACTGGCTCTCAGGACTGTCATCGGAGCCCACACGGCTGCTGTCCAGATGGGCACACTCCAGCCTCAGGTCCTCCGGGGAGAGGTTGCCCCTTCAGCACTTGTCACCGAAACAGGTAGCTGGAGGTAGATAGGCCTGAGCAGGGAGGCATTGCCTTTCCTGGGGGCTTACTGAAATTTACAGCCTGTGCCTGTTAAGCCAGGCAGGTCAGGTATTGCTGCAGCCCTTCTGCCTTCTGCCTGTAGGTATGGATGCTGTCCTGATGGAGTATCGGCTGCCCAGGGTCCAAACAACATGGGATGCCCACAATATTACCGTGACGTTCAAGTGAGCAGAAATCAGCCCACTGTGGCTGCTCCAGCAGTAAGTGCAAAAACCCTTTGTGTTTTAGCCATCCATCGGATATGAAGGTTCAGATTTGACCCCGGTGACTCAGATTGTGGGTTTCCGTTGTGCTTCATCTCTGCCAGTAATGCTGGAGAACCAATATCCAGGCATGGCATCAAGCCATTTGGCCCACTTTGCTCCTGTTCAGTCTGGGGCATCCACCTGTGATCTCCTGTAAGCAGGGGACAGAGTGGGTGGTTGGGAGATCTGTGAGAAGTAGAAGACCATCCTGTGTAGAACTGATTGAATAATCCTGAGTAATCAAATTTCTGTCAGTCAGAAACTTGCCATCCAATTTCTAGGAGAAAAAATGGGAAAAACATGGCCACCATTTATTGCCTTTGTTTGTCAGCTCTGCAGATTAATTGAGGGCAAAATAGTCAGGGAGGTAATTCCCCTCATAACTTGGGGTGCTTGGTGGGGCCAGCTGAAAAAACTGGCCTGCTGCTGGGCTGGTTAGGTCTCTCTTGCAGAGAAGTGCAGCCCTAGCTCCGTGGCTGACAGCCAAGTTTCCTACCCCTTCCTGGCATGAAAGCCTCTGGGAGGCAAACCAACAAATAGTGGCTCCTCTAACAGCTGGCCTTCTGCAGCCGACAGCTTGGACACGGTGCCTTGCATGTGCTACTGTCTTCATGTATGCATGATAACTTTTGGCTTTCAATTCCTGTTTCTAAGGCAAGCCAAGCCTTGTCCCAGCAGCACCCCTCGGGCGAGTGCCGCAGTTCCATGTACGGCTGCTGTTTTGACAATGTTGCTTCAGCTTCAGGTCCTCAAGGTGAAGGATGTCTCAATAGGCCCAACTACCGTAAGTGATGCTTTGGCTTCTTGGTTTAGAAATGTAGGAGGAGTCCTACAGAATCCAGTAGCGTATGGAAACTTCCTGTGTAGAGGCTCTGCTCTCTGTAAAATGTAGTAAATTATCTCTTTGAAAAGAAATTCTGCCTGGTGGCTGGAGCAGGGGAAGCTTGAAGGGAGTGTAGAAAAGCAGCCAGATGGCTCAGTTCTGTTAGCTACCGCAGAAATTCTTGTTGTCCTCTGCTGATAGTAGGACAGAAGTGTGTTTGTGTGATCTCTGTCTGTCTGTAGGACTTCTGGCAAGCTGTTTGCCCCTAAGAAGACATTTGATGCAGCCTAGAGTGCTACAGATTAGTTACCTGGGTTTAGGAGAAGTAGGGCCTCTGAGGAATCAGGGCCATGCTCAGATTTCAGACAGCCCATGGACAGGGGTGGAATGAGAGCTACAGCTAAGGGTGGAGGCGTTGCTCAGGGCTACATGGATGCTTTCAGCCAGCAGAGTTCAATACAGTGCCTGCTGTACTATGAGGGCACTAGAGCTGTTAGGCAAAAGCATCTCTGCTCCTTTAGTTCCCAGCTGTATCCCGTGTAGACACATTGGACTTTTTACAGGGGCATGTAGTGATAGGACAAGGGGTAATGGCCTTAAACTGAAAAAGGGTAGATTTAGATTAGATACAAGGAAGAAATTCTTCACTATGTGGGTGGTGAGACACTGGAACAGGTTGCCCAGAGAAGCTGTGGTTGCCCCATCCCTGGAAGTGTCCAAGGACAGGTTGGATGGGGCTTTGAGCAACCTGATCTAGTGAAAGGTGTCCTTGACCATGGAAGGGGGGTTGGAACTAGGTGATCTTTAAGGTCCCTTCCAACCTAAACCATTCTATGATTCTATGATTGCTGCTGCATTGCCTTGCCCTTTTGCTGCAGCACAGAGATTGCTTGCTGGCCAGTCCTGTGGGACTGTCTTGGGGAAAAGGAAAGCTCTCTGGATCCTCTCTGCTCAACCAGAGCTTGGCAAAGGACCCCTCAGTCGGAGCCCTGCATCCTGTGTTTGTCAGCATGTGGCTGTGATACCTGTGGCTCAGAGCACGGGGCTCTGTTTGTTGGGCTGTGCTCCTCTATATCAATGTGTGGAGAGGTGTTCTGTAATGCATGAGGCTTCACAACTGGGTCTAATCCACTTGCTTTGTGGGCTGGAAATGTGCAAGTGGCAGCCATATGCCCCTTGCAGGAGAGGAAGTCCCAGAGCCAACCTTGCAGCTGCACAATTCCCCAAGAAAGGCCGTAAAGCATCCATCTACTATCTAGATTCAGAAACGTCTCTGAGGCTGATTCTCCTTCCACCAGTGGCAAAACTGGGGCAGAAAGAAACAAGTGAGCAGCTGCCCAATTTCAAAGCAGAGCTGGGTGCAAAACTCAGGTGTCCTACTTTCCCACCTGCCCTCTGCCCACAAGGCCCATCAGATCATCTAGGTAGGTGGCTTGAAGCACCCAGACCTTTGTGCTTCATGACCCTCACATCTCCCTCTGTTCTGCTCTTTTTGGTAGCGTATCCTGTCATATGCCTGCTGCCCAGTGCCCACGGCCCCTGCACGAACTGGACAACTCGCTGGTACTTTGTGACTGTTGTTGGCAAGTGCAACCGGTTTTGGTACGGCGGCTGTCACGGCAATAAAAACAGCTTTGCCTCAGAGGAGGAATGCATGAGAGCGTGCCACAACTCTGTGGGGGTCAGTCCTCTGGAGCACCAGCCCTCTTCTGGCGCAGGAGCCCTGCAACGCCAGCACACTGGCTCCCACTCTCGTACAGGGGATCCTTGGGGTCAGCAGCAGCCACCCTTGAAACAGTCTGCAAGTCACAGCCAAGAAGGAAGAGCCTATGGGGCTTCACATCCCGCACAAGACAGCCACAGACAGGACAGCTGGAGAAGTGAGGTGCTGCCAGAGTCTTTGCCAAGGACTGGTGTGGTGGAGAGCCAGCGCTGGGGCACCCAGCACAGCAGACTGGACAGCCTGAGCCAGCTGCACTTGTGGGAAACAGCAGTGCCTGGGCCCTCAGAGAGGCAGAGCAGCAGTGGCCAGCAGGTGCTGACCCATGAAGGCAAGCAGTGGCATAAGGCTTTCAGAGCAGATGTTTCCATGACGGAGGGATTTGGGCACCAGGTGTCTGCAGACTTGTTCCCGGCGCGGTCTCTGCACAGGTGATGGTTTTTTTTTTTTTTCCTGTTCTGCCAGCTTATTGCAAAGCATCAGTGCAGCTTCCCCTGGAGTGAAAGTGTTGCCCCAGCTGGGACCAGCTAACAGGGAATACCATGCAGTGAATTGGCCATACACGTGGCCGTTTGGTAAATCAAGTTATTCAGGCCCTGGAGTTATCTGCTGTCTCTTTCCTTGCACTCTCCCCGCTCTCTGACTGGAAGTATGGTGTGTGAAAAGACTGCAGGATCCTGGGTCTTTGTCTGGGAGGCATTCTTACACTGTAAATGAGAATCCATAGGTGTTTTTCTTGTTCTGACCAACAAGTTTAGCTGACTCTCTGACTTCAGAGCCTTTATCTCAGCACTGCATGGAGCAGCAGTGGGCTGTTCTAGGGAAGACTTTCAAGATACAGAGTTTGGGACAGGATCCAGACAGTGTCACCCTGAAAACCAGGAGTGCATAGAGCTAGATCTAAATGTGTCTGCACTGAATCTGTGTCTGTCTGCTGAGCTGAACCTCGTTGCTTCAGAAGAGATGGGTTGTAGGACTCTCTCTTCCTGGAGATATTGTAGCATTCAGTCTGTCCAGAGCAGCCTTTGCCATGTAGGAGAGGGCTCCCCACATGCTGCCTGGGGCATCTGCTCAGATCTGAATGGGCAACAGGTCCTGCTTTGCCCTGTGGTTGTGACTCATCCAGAGTCACATTAGAGGACCCAGAGGAGAGGAGGGCAGCAGAGGTGCCAATGGAATTGCTTTCTCTTTCAGAGCCATCCTGGAGGAAGCCAAGCCCTCTCTTGTGACAGCGGTCATGGGACAAAACATCCAGCTGGTCTGCATGACAGGCATGTCCCCCTTCTCCAGAGTGGAGTGGATGAAGGACGGCCGACCGGTCTCCTCCGACAGGTGAGCTCAGCTCCCTTCATTGTAGAGCAGATGGGCCCCTTGCTGGGCAGAGTACCAAATATGCTTGCCTGCTTTCTTTGTAATTTTACTGTTAACATTCTTAAAAAAAAAAAAAAAAAGATGAATACATAAACACGGCCATGTATTGACCTAAGAGCATGAACCGTCCACCTTGTCTGTGCACAGCAGAAACAGATACAGTCTGCAATAGTATTGAGGTGTTGGCTGGTGTTATGGGGCAGAACAGGTGCTGTCCCATAACAAGGCACTGGCGGAAGCTGACATATGGGTAGTGATACAGAAAAATGTCGTCTCTGTTGGGTTTATCTTGGGGCAGCATTAAGTCAGTAGTCCAGGGTGAAGCTTGTAGCCAAGCTTGTTGCCAAATAACTCAGAGTTCCTCCGTCTGGAAGTTTCTGGCACTCCCATCTAAGATATAATTTTTTTTGAAACTACTTTTAAAGCCTGTTTTTCCTGTGAAGTCTGTTTCCAGCAACAGTTAGGAGCCAGACAGTCACTTTGTGTTATGAAAATCACAGTTAAGAAAAGTCCGGTTCTGCTTTTCTGTTTGCAGATGACTGCTGGGGCTCAAGCTCCTGCCTGGAAGGGCAGTTTGCCTCCTCATGGGAGAGGGTTGCTGAAAGCAGTTCCCTGTTTTCCCATCTCAGTTTCCTCTCTGTTCCTGACCTCCTTTCTGCTGCAGTTATTTCCCCTGCCTGTGACCCCTCTGTGGTCAACAGAGTTTTGTTTTTTTCTCAGCCGGGGAGGGCACTACGTGGTGATGGTTTATGTAATATCAGCACCAAGGGCTGCTCTGCCTTGGCCATTTGCTGTCCGTGGCTAGGCAGAGGCGGTTAATCCTTGCTCCTGTTGCAGGCACACCTACCAGTCCGACAGCTCCTTAGTGATCAGCCACATCAAGCCGGAGGACGCTGGGACTTACACATGCCTCATTTCTGACGGGAGGACAGAGAGCCGACAGATTCAGTTACAGATCATAGGTGACTTATCTTCCACTTGAGACCAAAGAGGTGGCTCAGGGATCCTCGTTAACGGTTATTGACAACAGGAGCAATAAAGCCAGCTGCAGGAGCAAACTTCCTCCACTGCCACACTGTGCTAGCAGTGTTGCCTTCACTCCATGGCAGCAGTGTCCCAAGAGCTAGTCAACGCAGTCGGTCTCCTCTGCTGTAGGGGTGCCAAGAGGGAGTGTGGAGGCAGCAGGGCTTCTTTTGGTGTTGCCTTGTGATAAAGCCTTAGCCCTAAAGCGCTTCCTCCCCTGCAGTGCCACCCCATAACCAGGGTTGTGGCTTGCCTGTAACGTGCCCCATTTCCAGCACAGCAAGCATGTCTTCCTTCCTGAGAGCCACCGGGTGCCTCCCGATCCCAGAAAGGAGGCTCCAGAAGAGGGGTTTTCTGCAGTTTCTTGGGTCTTTCATCTCACACTATAATGTGACCAGTCTGCCATAACTGTCTGTGCTGGTGCATTTATGTTTTGTGTTTTGCCCAAACAGGTCCTGCTGGATAACAAACGATTCCCTGTTCTGAAAAACATTGCCTTATTTAAGAAACAAAAGCAAAAAAATATGAAAGACTAGTCTCAAAAGATGGGCCGGCAAGGCACCCTGTAGCCTTCAATCTCTGAAGTGTACTTTGTCACAGCAATGGCACATGGGGCAGAAGGCATTGTGGCCTAAGGGATGCTGCAACATGTTCACTGACAGAGGAGAGAAAGGAGTCTAAAATTGCTTGCCTGCAGGTCTGTGACTCTCATTAGTAGACAGTGCTGGCTCACTGCACTAGTCAGCCAGAAAACAGATGGCTGAAGGGCTCTTTGGCTCCAGTTCAGCAAGCTCTCCCAAGCTCATAGAAACCCTACGCAAGAGGTCACAGTAAGAAGGGTCCTTTTATTCACATATGGCATTTTATTTTCAATAGAGTACCAGAGTGCTGTTCTGGCAGAGGGTGAGAGAGGTCGGGTCCTTCACAAGGAGAATCAGCAGCATCAAGAGCTATCCAGAGGCAGGAAGGTTGTACAGACAGCCGGTTCCTCTGTGCACCAGCAATTCGCATACAGGTAAGTTCACATACAGCAACAGTTTGTCCACCATGCCCAGCTGATGAACCATATGGCATCTCTTCATGTAGAAAAGCTGAAGATTGGAAAGGTCCTGGGTCAGCTGTTCTGGGGCACGGTTGGGAAGCAAGCAGTACCGAACTGCTGACAACAGGGATGGGCGAAGATCCCAGTCGCAAGCTGTCTTCTGTCCTCCCCAAGGGTCTCTTGGAAGAAGCATATTCTGAGCAAAGATGCACAGGGAGGCTGACAGCAAAGGAGCTAGGTTCAAATGAAAGTAGAAATATCAGCGGCAGCATCCTTAGCTATTCAAGTTAGTGTAGGTAGAAAGAGAAACCTGTTCTGGAAAAAAGCAAAGCAAATAGGAACTGCTTAACTAGCACAAAATAGACATATGTATATTAAAAAAGCTCCAGTTACTTTAGCCCCCACCCATTTATTTTAAATATTTTGTGAACAAACCAGTTTGACTCAAAACTATCTCCTCACGTACTGGGTCCATATTTTGTAGTTTCTTTGATGCTTCTAGGCCCCACAGAAATAAAAGGGTACAAATTATTTTTGCCTTAAATGCATCATGTTGGGGCTCCAGATTAAATGGGACCATGATCTGATCCCTCCCTTCTTTTGAGTTTACAAACTCAATCCCAGCCAATTTGCTGAACTCCCTAGCAACCTCCTTAGCTGCTTCCGCCCAAAAGCAGAAAGAAGTGATTCACTGAATTAAGAGCATTGAATTAAGGCTCTCTGGTTTTGTTTTTTGAGATCAAGAATTCAGGTCAGAGAATGGGCGTGGGGGAGATGATGTTTTATTTGACTCTGGGAACATGATGGTTTAGTTCCCCTCTAAAATGGTGTTTAGCTGCAGTTATAAGAGAGCAAAGAGCATGAGGAGATGAGTGGTGTGAGAGCCTGACCTCAACCTTTCTGCTGCATGAAGTGGACGGCCAGCTCCTGGGCCTTGCATGCAGTCAGGTAATTGCAATGTGCTCTTCGCACCCCAAAAAGTACCTGCTCATTTTTGTGTGCCAGACAAGCACCTTGGGGGAAACTTGCTTGGTGCCCTGTTCAGGATTTTGTACCATTTGCCATGTGCTCATGTTGTTAACACTTCCCAGGCTGTTATCCACAGGGATGCTATAAGAAACAGGGTTGCTGTCTCAAAAGGGTTAAGCTGGCTGGCTGGAGTGCAGCGCCAAGCTGTGCAGGATTTGATGGAGGCTGCTCTTTTCTGAACGTTTGAGTGAATGTTGGTAATGGCAAGTATCAGAGCTCTGACGGAAGTGCAGAGACCGCCCTTTCCCATTGGAGGCAAAAAATAAGGCTTGTGATTAAAAAAGCCTTGTGCTGAAGGTCAAATGCTGAACGAGGAAGTTTCTGCATCTTTTGCTGTGCTTGTGGACTTGACTTTGCAGATTGAGAATGGATAAGAGCGAGCCCTCAGTAGTGGAGGCCAACGTCGGGGAGAGAGTCAGACTGCCCTGCACCGTGGAAGCATTGCCAGCTCTCATCATTGAGTGGCAGAAAGATGGGCAGCCCCTCTCTTCTCCCAGGTGAGCTCCCAGGTGGCTCCACCATGCCCACAAGAAGGTTCGTGTGGAGGAGAGCCTCCTCCTTGCCTTGCCTTCCCTGTCTCCTCCCTGAGAGAACGGAGCTGCTGGCCATGCAGCTAGGGCCCATCCTGCTTTACGCTGGCCAGCTTTTTCCATTAGGCCTAGACCGTACTGCCTGACTGCCCTAAGCCTTGCTCACAGGTCAAAGTCTGAACGTTAACTCACAAGTGAACAGCTGTGATACAGGGTCTACAAGTGAGCCAAAGCTGAAATTTGTTCATCTACAAGACTAGCAGAAAGAGGACACATGGCAAGCAAATTTGCCAAAAAACAGCTCATCTGTGAGCCAGGGCAGAGGTTCACAGCAAGGAGAGAGATAAGGGTGTCTGCAGTGAACTTCCACAGTTACTGGTGCTTCTCTCCTGCAGCTCCCCTCATCCTCTGCTCCCAGAAGCCTGCTCTGGCAGCGAGCTTTTCCAGAGTCTACAGCACTAGTGCTGGGATTTGAGGACCAGGTATTGCATTACAGGTTGAACAGAGCTGCTGCTAAACCTTTGCTCAGTGTTACTACAAAGCTGTGTACAAGGCTCAGCTTCAGCTCTGGTGGCTGGAGTCCCATCCTGACCCAAGCACAGGCTGATGGGCTTTCTGGTTTTGTTCCCCAGACACAGGCAGCAGTCAGATGGGGCCCTGGTGATCAGCCGGGTCAGCTCTGAAGACACTGGCTTCTTTACCTGCATTGCCTCAAATGGACGTGACCAGGACCAGCGCCAGGTCCTGTTCCGACCTCTAGGTACTGGATGGATGGAGGCACGAGTGGCATGTCTGTACACACACACACGTGTGCACACAAGCGGGAAACAGGGAGGGCTGGGCAGTGTGCCTTTCTTGTCTGGCCATTCCTCTTGGCTTCACACCTGATGTTTAACAGGCAGCTTGAGGGCAAGGGAAGAGTGAGTTGTTTTACCCAATGGTAATCTGTGTCTAAGTAGGTCATGATGCTCCAGGCAGCTGGGAACAGGGACTAATAGCACAGTAAGAATGAATCTCAGGGCCTTGTTTCTGGGACACTCATGTGGAATGGGTATAGGAGCAAGAGGAACTAAGGAGATGGTTCTTCTGTGCATGTGAGGTGCTTGTGTCCAGCTGGAGGAAAAAGCTCTTCGAGGCCTCTGCTACTTGCCCTTGCTTGGGCCAAAGCCCTTAGGAAATCCACATTTCCCATAGCAACAGCGTCATAGCTCTAAACATGCTGTTTCAAGGCCTAGGGGCTCATAGCTCATCATAGAATATGTTGGACTTTTCCCATAAGGGACTGCTGCTACTACCAGGGGCAGCATGGCATTGTCTTCCTGCTAGCGGTGATTTCCCTTCTGGTTTAGGAGAGCTGAGGATCACTGGTCTTCTGCCAAGCATCACAGTACCTGAGGGAGGGACTGCTCAGCTTCATTGTACAGTGACTGGCAACAATGTGAATATAAGGTGGTCAAGGTGAGCAAAAATGAGACAGAACTTCCCTTTCCTTCTCTTCCTGAACTTCCTCACTTACCCTCCAAATAATAATGGAGGATGCCTGCCAGGGAAGAGAGAGACCCACAGTTCTCGGCCCCAGCTAGCATCACCTACCCTTTCCTAATCAACTTGCCTGTAACCCTAAAAATCCTGGGCAAGATCCCTGTGGGGTGTAGGGGTCACCAAGCTCATGTTCCAGCCAAATGAGGAGGAAAGCAGACTTTAAGCTAAGATTTCGTGGAGTTCAGAAGGGCTCCATGCTGGAAAGCTAGTGACATTACAATAGCAAAAACTAAAAGTGAGTAACCAGAGGAAGACTTTTAGTTGGTCTTTATAAAACTCTCTCTGCCTAACCCGAGCAAACATTTTAGCCCCTACAATAACAGACTCTTCTCCCAGCTTCCTGCTGCGACGGCTCTCTCCCTCTACTGTCAAGTGGGAGCAAAGGAGAATTTAAAGTGTTTTAATAAAGGTAAAGGAAAAGCTGTGTCCTCTTCTCTTGATGGTTTACAGTGAAATTCTGAATTTATGCAAGTGTTGGGGGGGCGGATTTCCCTCTTTGAAAAGAATCAGTTCTGTTTTGGAGCCTTCTTGCAAAGGATCCAGAGAGATGGATTGGTAATTGTTTAAATCCCTCTGCTCCAAGGAGTAGGACTGAAGTGGGCCATCTCACAAAGAGAGCTTTTCTTCCATATGTAAATATGGTATTTGAGTTAACAAAATGATGCAAGTTTCAGAGTCTGAATGAAACCCTTTTCAGTGAAACAAATTTAATTTCCTTGGTAACTAGGAGTTCATAATTCAGGCAGTTTTCCTGTTGGGCACGGAGTATTCCAGGAGGAACAGAACAGACACAATCTTGCTGGTATTTTAAACATTTTTTTTAAACAAACTTTTAAGGGAGAGGAAAGAGGGCGCATTGCTCAGTACCCCATATGTTCCTCAAGCAATATGCACTGCTATTGATGCCAGCCAAACAAGCACTGCCAGACCACAACCTGGAGAGAGGGAAAGGCACCCTGGATTTTCTCTTAGTTCCTCAAACCTCAAAAATGTTTAACAGCGGGAAGGGCAATGTCTTTATACAGAGCACACAGCTAGCTACCTCCCATGCAGATGATGGGCAAATGGATGCAGACTCACTCAGGCTTGTGTTACTACACAGTTGTAGAGCCAGGTTGTGGCAAAAGATTTCTTCTTCCTTCCTGCTGAATTTGTAAAAATTCACCCCTTTCACAGAGCATCAGTTCCCAACGAGCACAGAGAGGTCCTTTAGCCCCCATGGGTGGGAATAGCGATACAAAATGGTTTTCGCCACAGGAATGGAGTCCCCATGCGGGCAGATGGCCACCACATCCACCTGTCCCAGGATGGAAGCCTGACCATAAACAACGTTCAAGAGGCTGACGAGGGATCCTACACATGCAGTGCCTACAGCAGCAGCAACTCCGTCAGTGCCAGCACAGAGGTGAAAGTGCTGAGGAGCAGGCCTAGCAGTGAGTACAACCTGTCCTCCTCGCTTCTCCCAGCACAGTGCCTGACTCTTGGCCACTGTTATAAGTCTGCCTGTTGCATGTTTCCATCCACCGCTGACCTTGGGCTTTGGGGAGCAGCAGGAGCCCCTGGGTTGTGCTACCCGAGCAGCCGTGCTTTCCCTCGGCAGAAAAACAGGACAGTGGAAACAACCCCCCCACCCCCCCCACTAGGGTGCTGGGAGCCTAATTAACTTCCTGAGGCCAAAATGCCATGGTTGGTTGACCAAATAGATGGCTGCAAGATTTGTATTTGGACTCTGGACACCGTCCAGCTGGCTTTACATGGGGTGTAGAGTGGTCTCTCCTCAGGAGACCAGCCCCAGAAACTGCATTCTCCTCCTGTATCCTGCCAGAGATACCAGTTTCTCTCCCATTCTTGATGTTGGATTATATTTAAAACAATCCCCTTAGAACTGGCAGTGTGGAGAAAGCAGGAAGGTGCCGTGTCTTTTGGGAGAGAAACGAAACCTGAAGATACACCCTGGCAGCATATTTACAGCTCCTTCATCTTTTGCTTGGCTGCAGCTACTGTGAATCACATTGAGGACCTGAGCAGAGAGTGCGTGGACCAGCCACACCTCGCCAACTGTGACCTGATCCTGCAGGCCCAGCTCTGCAGTAACGAATACTACTCCAGCTTCTGCTGCGCTAGCTGCTCTCGCTACCAACCGCAGGCCAGCCCTCCTCACCACCGCGGGTGACAGACACCTCCATGGCCACATGAGAGTACAGGTGACCGATCACAAGACTGAAGTCTGAACTCTGTCCTTTTACTGCATGACACTGTTCTGGGAGCTCTGCCCTGCTGGAAAGCTCAAGAGAGTGAATTGAACAGAGGGTAGTGGGTATAACTGTTCAAAGGTGGGGAGACCCACCACCCTCAAGTTTATTGCAAACTTCTCCCTGCCCCCCCGCCCCCGTATGCCTTGCTGTAGCTAATCCATCTCTTCACTCAAGGGTAGTTGCTGTCATTCACAGAACAAGATGACACTGGGAACGTAAGGATGCTGTGACTTTAGAGAATGCAGATAACCAGCATGAAAGAGGGAGAGACCAATTCTTCATACAAGCACGAGAGAGAAGTGCTCTTAAAAAAAAAAAATCTCTGAAGTATTTGAAGAGGGGCTTGAACTGGCTTAACCAAAGCGCTAATGAGTGATGAATATTTGTAATCCTGGGGAGCACTTTCCATCTAAATGCAAAGGACTCTGGCCATGAGAAGCAGCTTGATGCATATAAAATTAGCGTTCAGGTCCTACAAGATTACTAGCTCTAGGGATACAGCTGTAATGTCACATTACTGTAGCTGTTTTATTCCAGTAGACCTTAGACAAATGTCTAGCTGGGTCAGTTTGGTTTCTGCTTGACTGTAATCAGCTTTGGCGTGAAATGCAGAAGCAATGCTTCACAGAAAGCTTAAGACAAAGTAGCAGAATACTTTTAGCCCTTCCTGAATGTTAGGGGTAATTTAGATGAATATACCAACACTGTTATCTGTTCTGAGATGCTGCAGTTTAAATATCACTTGCTCTAGGAAGGCTCAGCAGATAATTTGTTTTTTTTTTTTTCTGAGCCAGAACTGTGCTGTTGAATTTATTGCAAAACCAGGCTGTGTGGTAGTGTTGCACTGAGTTTCAGCTTGGGGAGGTGAATAATATGCACATATAGAAATTTGACTTGCCAGAATAAACTTCCCAATGATCTGCTCTAGTCTCAGTTAACTCCAGGCCTGGGCTGGTTTCTGATGGGCTAGCAGGCAAGGAACTTCCAGATGAAAAGCAGCTATAGCTGAAAAGCATCCTTCGGTTCAAGACTAACACTGAGTGGCAGTGAGCATGCATATGACATGCTGAAAGAGAAATTTTTCAGGCATTAAGGGAAGATGTGTGGGGAGGTGAGATTATGTAATGATTTGTTAAACAAGGAAAGGCCCTTGAGTGTGGTCAGTAGCTCAAAATGGAATTATAACTTCTGAGCAAAAGCATTTTTTTATTACAGCCTCCATAGTATTGTCATACCCTAACATCAACCCTAATAGGTCCCCCTCTTCCTCATTCCAAACTCCTTGCTGTGACTTGGATGGGTTAATCATATTAATTAGCACTATCACCCATTTATTATTTGCATATACGTAGCTATAAACTAGTAGACCAGTGTGTAGTGTTGATGATGTTTTGGTTGCAGGGGGTGGAGGATTTTTTTTTGTGTGTTTTTTTTGGTGTTTTTTTTTTTCTTCTCCTGTTACTTTAAGGTTTCTGAAGAAGGCAGCTAATTCAAGATTGTGCTCATACCACTCTCCTCTCCTTCAGTCCAGACTCAGTTCTCAGGACAGCAGTAATACATAGGTGTAAATCCCCAGGCTTGACAGCCTAAAGCTGGTTTGGATTCTAAATCCAGTAAATCAGCTGCACCTAAAAATAAGAATTACTAACCTTGTGATTGCACTCTCTTCAGCACAGGTATGGCTTCAGGCTTGGCCACACTGCTTTAAGATGTGAACAAACTGAAAAGTCTAGAAGCAATCCAGTAAAGGAGCGAGAGGTGACAGTTACCAGCTTTTTTTGGGTGGGGCTTTCTGTGATCTGATAGATTCTGCTTGCTAGAAAAGACAAAAATACTTATTTTTGCAGTTAAGATGCTTTACAATTAGGGAAAAACATCCTCTGCTGTAATTCATGGTAGGCATTGGAGTGTAAGGTTTGACATTGCCATCGTTGGATATTTAAGAACAATGCGGTGGTCCTGAGAACGTCTAACTGTGTTTGTACATAAGTTCGCATTTAACATCTCAGACCAGCACCTTTTTTTTTGTTTGTGTGTAAGATATTTCAGTATATAGTATGACTTTGCCTTCTGAGACCAGGGATTAATCACAGGCTGTGTAAATTCCAGTCTTAGTGAAGCCCCCTCAGTTCACATGTGGCAGGCATAGAGGGTAGTGAAGACCTGTGGACCTGCTCAGGAGCACGGTTAGAAGTTGATTGTGGCTATCAGCCCCTTTTGTCCCAGAATAAGCAATCAGTTCTACAATATCCCTTTCTACTATGTCAGAGGCTCTGGTTTTAGAATATTTAAATATTCTGTGTAGAAGCTTTCTTTTAAGCTGTATGGTCATACAAGATGTGACCAGGGAGCACTTTCTCAGGACTCATGAGGGCTGTAACAGCCACCTGTGTTCTGATGGGCTGGACTTCAACATTGAAGGTGCTTCTGTTAAGTGAGTGTTTATTCTCTGACCTCCTTTCAGCTGAATAACCATGGTAGGTAAGGATGGTATTTGAAGGCATGCAGGTCACTGCTTTAAAAATACATCATCCCTGTAACAGTTAACTAAGGGGTCTTTTTACATTTCTTCTATTTGGCAAGCTGAGCTTTCCCCTCTATACAGTGCCACTTAACTGCCTAACACTGTTTACTTGTTTGATTTGAGAATCAAGATGTTCGTTTTCTTCCCTAAACAATGGATTGTAGGAAGGTCATATCTCCTTTACTGTTATCTCCAGGGCAGGGGAAGGGTGTAGCTATACTGGGCTATTTTCAGCTGACCTTTGGGCACTGCTGTGAAAGATATGGAACTAACAGGAAAGAAAGCATGGATAGGTTATTCTATTATAAAGTCTACAAATATTTGCTTAGTTTTTTGAAAGCTGGAAAAAGCATTGGTACCAACTCAAATACCACAGGGAATGTTGGCCATTATTATTCATATCATACTGAAAACAGGTAAGAATCTGTAAAGAAAAAAAGCCACGGTTTTCTAGACCATATCACTGTGAGACTCACTGTACTTGCCTGGAAATGGAAACTGCTGGAAACTAGGGCCAAACAAAGGGAGCATTTCTTCCCCTTCAGGTTACAAAGTCTGCCTTTTCCTTATGTCTAAAACTACGTGGTGCACATAAGAATGCAGTAACAAACAGTCACACTAACAGGGTAGGTATCAACTTACTGGGAGAACAGAAAAGGAGTGAAAATACACTGTCTTCTCATGTGGCTCTTAGGATCTTCATTCCTTTTTAGTAGTAGGGGAAAGAAAACCAGAGTGAGTTTTTTCCTTTTTGAATGTTAGTGTCTTCCTATTTGTCTGTATGTAAATATTCAATGTTAGAAAATACAGTGATGCAAACACAGAATCTGATGTTTTCAATAAAGCCCTCCATTTTAGAGCTTTAAATAGTTAAGGGTCACAAGGATATTTGCAAGTTCAGTCCTGAAGTTCAAGGTAACCTAACATGGTGTACAAAATGAGAGGTGTTAAGATACCATTACTAAGCTTCTAGGTTGGCAAGCAGGGCTCATCTACATTCACCTAATAACACAGAAGACACACAGAAGGGCAAATCCTGAAAACTGAATTGGGAGGGGGGAAACAAAGCTTTCGCAGACAGCGCTTCTACCACCAACATTTATTTCTGTTAAAGCAGATTATAAATCATCAGTACAAATATATATAACTTACATTTGCTTGTAAGGCCAAAGTTTAAAAGTAAAGTTAAAATGAGATGGTTTTCACAAGTCACCAGAGGCAGAACCTGGACCAGCTGCAGCCTTAACCACAAGGTTTCACAAATCAGTGGAAAAAAAATAAAACCGAAGTGAAAAACCTCTTAAGATCTATTGACAGACAAACATAAAATGGTTTCCCAGGTAGCCCCAGGATGTAGATATGATTACAGTAAGTTGTCACAGTAGTGTTAGAACCAATAGATTAAGACAAAGAAACTGCAGCAATACATGAAAGGAAAAAACCCATACTATATGTAATATGTAGCTTGATTCCAATAAAAAACAGTACATTTTCCCCATGGTTTTCAAACCATGACTATACTGTTCTTTAATTTTCTTTATTTAAAACTACAATATAATGACTTACTGGTTGTGATTGTTGTTGCAATATGCTACTTACAATGAACAGATACAAGAACAAGCTAGAGCCCCTTTTTTCCACCCCCCCCAATATTACTTACAATAAGAATTGGAGATAAATCAATCTTATGTACAATTTCTTACATCCAACCCCCTTTTGTTTTTAACCTTTGGCAAGATTACTTACAACTCATACAGCTTTTAATATCCAACTATTTAAAATATTCTAAATGCATAAAAATAAAGATTTTGGCTTTACTTTATTCTTTACATATAATATTCACTTTGTTACTCAAAATGGAAGCTCAACTTTTTCCACAAACCTAGCTTTTGCTAAGCAGGTGACAATCTCCCGTCCATATCCACCCCCCACCCCACCCCTTTTTTTCCCTGAGGGGGAACATCCAGGACTTGCAGGGCATCAGAAGGACACAAGTACAAAATCTGCCTTCCTTTCTGCGAGATAACTGATGTTTCTGCAGAACAGACTTCAGGACTGGGTGCCTTTCTTTGCTCTGTGTGACTTCCAGCTTTCCAAGTGAGGAGGGAATGCAGACTGGGGTAGCTCCAGGATTTCTTTTAAGAACTGCACATTAAATTCTGTGTTTATATCCTCCCCATAATTGCTCCCTCTTTCTAACTCATTTTCTTTTGAGGGGACCTTTTGGGATTATCAAAGCAAACTGATCAGAAACAGTCCCCTCTGCTCCCTTTATCCCTCTATTCTAACGTACAATTTATCCACCCCCCATAGGACTGCTTAAAGTTCAATCTCAAATGTCTTCTGTAAATCACTGGAGAAGGGGTTAGTTGGAGAGGGATTAGTGCGCTGCTTTGCCTTGCTCTCTAGTGCTGCCCACTGTGCTTCAAATGGGTCTACCTGCGGAGCAGCTGCAGGAGGCTGCATATGCTTGTCCTCTGCAGCCCATTTGCCACTGTCAACTCCGTTGAAAGCTGCAGAGCCGTTGTGCTGTGCGGGTGGATTGAAGAAAGGGCTGGTCGTAGCACTGTTGCTTTCATACTGAGGGAACGTCTGCTGTTTGACAAGACCAGGTGACTGATGCGGATGGGCTGCTGGAGCATGGCTTGCGGTGCCAAAGACGTTGGCTACCATCTGGGAAGGCGTGATTCCAACCACAGGTACGCTTGGGGCTGCATAGGTCATTCCATTTGCTACAGCATAGGGCTGAGCTGGAATAAATGCTGGCTGCATGGGTGGTACCACACCCACTGGCACAGGCTGAGGCGCAATGAAGGTACTGACTGGGAAGGCTGGTGCTGACTGGGAAGCTGCTGGAGGAGGCTGTAGTAGTGGCTGTGGGGCTGGGGCTGGCTGCTGTTGGGCTCTGACAGTCTTTGAGACCTCTTCCAACCAGCGGTCTGCCTCTGAGGGAGTACGTCTGTGATTTCCTTGGAAAAGACTTGGTGAGGCCGCACCTGAGGAGGTGCTGCTCCATTCAGTGCCTGGGAATGAAAGCATGGGGAAGTCACTAATATTTCCACTCCTCACCCTTTTATCAGTTAGAAAAGCTGGAGGATGTACATAAGAACAGACAGACCTCCTCCCTCCACAGCTGAAAGACTGGTACCACCACTGGAAGCATCTTTATGCATCCACTGTACTATTCTGTTATAGGAAGACATTGGTCAAGAAGAGGTAGAGAAGAGTTTCTTCACTAAAATGCAGAATTTTTTTTTTTTTTTTTTTTTTTTTTANTTTTTTTTTTTTCTCCATAGCAGACACCTGAGACTTTAGGGCATGCAGAAGAGCTGCTGCCTGCACTCATAACTTAGTGGCAATGATCTAGTCCGTAACCAAATTCCTCTAACTGGGGAGTATCAGTTTCTAAATGTACAGCTAAGGACTGGTGGACTGTTAGAACACAAAGCTATAAGAAACTGGTTTTAAGACTCATTTGCTCTGTTTCCTAAATTAAGACTTTACCCTCTAAAGGACAGTAGTGTAATGGTACTGGGAGTTCAAGACAACATTCATTTTTCTGTCCCATACACACTGAAGTGAAGTGTGAGTACTCACTACGATATACATGAACATTTAAGCCAATACATTTAACCAAATTATTATATGATATGTAAACTGTACTTACTATGCTTCCTTTATATTCTTCCTCCATCTCCACTCACTCTTCCCTTACTCTTCATATATAATTCAGGCTGTTAACCTCTCAAACTCTATTGCAATGTTCAACACTTAGCATTTTAGACTTTTCTTCTACAAAACCAGCTCTGATTTTAACTCATCTATCTTCAATGATTAAAAAAAAAAAAAAAAATAATCACCATCATTTCCATTCCTCCCACACTTTCAAAACTACCTCCAACCAGCTGAATTCTGGTTTTCCTTCTCCCTACAGTTTCAAATTCTCTTTCCCTCCCCCACAGGGCCTTTCCAGGTTTCCAGTCTTATGAGAAAAGCAACCAGGAATGCCAGAGATGGCTCTGCAATTCATGTGTTATTTGGTGTTTTGGAGAAGTGGAAAACCATTACTGCTCAGTAGTCTTCATTCAGCCTGATCTAGTTAAATGCCATCTAAAGATCAGTTTACTGTTGTTTTTACAGTGGGAACTGTTGGAGGCAGAGCTTACAGACTCCCTTCTGAGGGAAGACTTACTGAAAATGGGTCTGGTACTCTTACAAGGCCAAGTAGAACCTACTATTTCACTAGCAAAGTTTCTCTTCTCAAGTTGATCATACACCAGGAAATTATGTTAGTTTGATTGTAGCCTTCTAGCATACATATCCACACGGGTGACGGCCATATAAAGTACCACTTTAATTTGTATATAACTATGGACAAGGACTGGAGGGACAGACTAAACTTACTAAACAGAAGAAATGAGCCTCCAAAGCCTTTAAGCAACCAACTTAATCTCTCCTTATGTACGTTAGTGGAAAGAATGCACAAAAATTATTTTGGGTACACATACAGATTCTTTCCCCTTCATCGCCAAACACAGGCTATTTCATTACTTCCTTTTTTAAGCACTGGATTGTCTAAAATGCTGCCAAAATAATCAGTCCAGCTTATAGTCCCAGAACCAGTGAGTTCATCGCTTCCCTCCATCCACTTGTGCAAAAGGCTACTACTTCCAGCTTTTGTTAGTGTTCCTTCCACTTGCCATTAAGTGGCATCGACAATTGTCTCAAGGGCTCAATTATCCTTTTGATCCAAGTTCTCATAGCAATGCACCAGATCTACTTCCAATCTTACCAGCGACCACGGCTGCAGCTCCAGTATTAGCAGCAGGAGCATGAGCCCAAGGATTGGTTTCACGAACTGGCATAGCTGTGGACACTACAGCAGCTTGGGATGGTTTAGCAGCAAGCACACAGAAGGCAGAGGCAGTGCCATTAACTAAAATGGGAGCAGACAACATCAGTGCAATTAATTCATGCAAGACATGCACGTGACTGGAATATTAGTGGGCCATGTCATACCTATCAACATACAACAATTTTAGACCCTTCCACATGACAGCAGTTTGTGTAAATTAGCCAAATTGGACTGACAGTCAATAAAGCTAGTAAATTCCATTTCACCAAGCCAACACTTGTTAACAGAATTGTGGGATGCTGGATTTTTATGTATTTGATGAGACCTTGAGTTCCAATGAAGTTAAATTTTTTGGTTTTATAGAGAAGAGATATGGCTCACCAGAAGTTACTGCAGGATTGATTTTAGATTCGAAAGAAGAACAGATTTTAGATGCAAAGTAAAAATAACTACATTTAACAAGGAGAGGTTCGTTTTTCACACAATTTCATATCAGTGAAGTGAAGATTAGAGGCTGCTACGAGCTCTATAGCTGGCACCTCTCCACAACTTATGTAAGAGTTTGTGTGAAAAACAGTAATTGTGGTGGCACAAAATCTCTTCCGTTGTGGGATTTGGTTCCTGTGACACACAGTTGGTAAGATTTTTGCAGTTCAGGAGGCAGAATGTTAAAATAGCTACTACCTCAAAGCCAGTCCCTTTTACAGGTAACTATCGTGTGGTAGGTGCATGAACTTCTTGTTAAAAACAAAAACGCAGAAAAACTAAACAGACAAGATGAACAAAGCAGGATGCATTCCCCCAAAATATTGATAACAGGACTTGCACAAGAAATTAAGACCATGCGTTACTGGAAAGCAACATTATGTGCATTCAAGCCTCCTCCAGCATGACCACGGCACGCAAAGAAATCACAGACCTTGAAAGGCAGGAGACTGTGGTGCGACTACTGTCACTGGTTTTGTCATAGGGGCCGAAGAGAAAGGATCTTCTGATGGTGTGCTGAAAGCACTGGTGATCTGAGAGCACAGGGCACTAATGCTGTCCGTTTCCCCTTCTACCTCAGGGACTAAAATGTAAACAAAATTCATTAAATTGGAAGTTTAAAGGATACAGAAACAATTTACAAATACCAATGTGAAATTGAAATATATTTCCCTTATCTTCCTGCTACTGATTTGCATGACAGCTTTTTTTAAAATTAGTATTGAAGACCTGACCTGAAATAGAACACCACATTAATGTATTTTGTGACTAAGTCAAGAGGGTAAGGAGATCAGCATTCCAGATTTAAAGTCAGTTATTACAGCTTCTCTGTGTTAATGCAAGAGGATGTTCATTTCAGAAAATAAAAGGGTTTTCTATAGCTTTAGTAGACATCTAAATCTTTCAGTATTAAAGTGCTAAATATATCAAGGATTTGGCACTCTGTGAAATGAAAATACTTATGGTAGATTTAAGTGTTCCAACAACAAACTTCCACGGTAACTAGATGAAGTTTAAACATGCTGACAGCAATCCACAGTGGCAAGTTAAGTCTAGAGTTAGAACGTTGATTGCTCCAGTTCAGTGGTAGCTGAAATCCCTAGCTCTTGTGGTAGAATTATGAAAAGCAAAAGCTGAATGCTCAAATAAAACGGACACTCAATTTTAAACCAAGTGTCAGCATAATGTGGATAAAGTAACACCTGGAGTAAAACTGCTGACTTACCAGATGTTCTCATTATTACTAATTGCACTGCTTTTCAAAAGTACTGATCATCAGTCCTTCGTTGCACAGAACTGACATAGGCAGGCATAATTAAGCACAAATAGCATAAAAAACATAAGATGTCTGGAAACAACAATGCACCGTATCTTAAAATTCAGGGGGAGGCATGCCCAAAAATTGATCCTTTGAGGGATATTCCAATACAGTGCATGTGGTGTGACAGTAAGCAGCACTGGCATACATGGGAACATGCATCAAAAATGTTCTGAATCATGAAAAACTCAGATTGTAGCGTGCTCAGTGAGTATCACTAGTGAGCAGCGTGCTATTACTGTAAAACTGATAAACTCAGTGCTGGTCTTAAAGCACAGGTTACCAAAGAAGGATTATAAGAGAAGTCAGACTAGGTATTTTTGTTGGTTTTGCCTTTGCCACAGTAATTTTTACTTCAAAGCTTAGAACCCTAAAACTAGCTCTGTTGCCAAGTGAGAGTACAGCTGGCCTGCAGGATAACCTGGCTAAGGGGATTCTAGGACATTATGCAAGGTACTGAGCACCCCAGGTGTGTAGGTTGGGATGACTCTAGAAAACCCTATCACCATCATGTGAAAACTGTACCACGCATTACTTATACAGCCAGCTGTTACCACCTAAACAGTAATGTTTTTTTTAATGCAAGGTGAAAAGCCATTTTGTTGCTCTCAAAAAGAAGAATTCAGACAGGCAGAAGGACAGACTGCAGAAAAGCATCACATGATCCCATGACAAGTGGTTAAGGCCTTGAAGGGATTTGTCTCTCAAGATGCCCTGGCATTAAGTGGAGGAACTGGTTCAGTGACTCAGAGGGAAGAGCCAGCACCTACTAATTCACCAACACCCATTCCTGGAGCACTTCAAGCTGTGCTCCAGTATTTCAGATAGTGATTAGAACTGTTTGTCTTCTGCATGTGAATATTGCATTTGAAATTCTTGCCTCTTCCCAAAGCAGAAGTTTTCTGATGTGGTGATGTTTGTTCGTGAGAAATGATCCACATGAGGCAGGAAGAAAGATTTACTAGAAAATAAGGAGTTATTTGAAGCCACAGAGAAGGAAAGGAGGAAGAGACAATTTAAGGTAATGTTTCACTGGAACCATTTGGTTTTACCTGAGTTTTTCACGGGGAAATCGGTCTTCCTTTGCACTGTTGAAGGCAGCTCATTTATTCGCAAAGACAACTGGCGTTTAAAAGGAGACATCTTTTGGCTAAGGGCAGGGAAGCCCCTGAAAGAGCCTTGCCTGGCAAGCTGTTCTATAGGGGCATGCCTCCGTGGAATAGCGTGGGGATTGCTCATTTCTTTATCCAGAGAGGCAGCAACTTCAGCAGTAGGAGAGGTTGGTGAGCCAGAAGAAGAGGCAGTATTGTTTGATGCAGCACCTGGTGCTGCTGTTTTCACTTCTGTTTCAACTGCTGGAGGAAATAGGGTGAGGTTAGAAGAGTAAAGCAAAGTAGTATTCAACTGCTTGTCCCTACTCCCATTTGTTTTGAAAAGAGAAATTGCAGGAATTTGTGTAACTAGTATTCTTTCAAATGAGTTTCTAATACCACAGAGGAAAAGTCATCTCTGTATACCTTCATTGTCTTCACCATGTCATTTTACATACATCCAGTCTCCAAAGCAAAGCTTACTAAGGCTAGCAACTTCTTAGAAATTATGGCCTTATATATGTATTATTTCTAGCTATTCCTGAGACCCCAGCTCTAGAAATACTTGCAATTCATTTATGATTAAGACTGAAAAGTGTATTGAGTGTTTAAGACCTTTACTTTGCCTCACACAGAACTATGGCCAAAATATTACTACAAACTGTATTAAATGACTTAGGGTGGCATAGCTCAGCAGCAGCAGGGAACAGAACCCGGCTCTAGGGCCTTCTTTTAAAAGCCACCCTCCTAGCCCTGCAGAATCAGCAGCAGTAGCCAAACACGCTGCACAAGCTCCAGCAGGCCAAAGGTAGCAGCAGCACTTAACAGGTTAGGCTGCATTCAGTGCTCAGGCTGCAGCTCCCCAGCTCCTCCAGGAAATATGTTACAGACAGATGGAAGTGTGTTGCAAGGTAGTTTCCAGCCTCCGAGCTGAGAGGCCTTGCTAACGCCAGGCACATTTACAGTGAGTTCCTGTGTCACTTCTTTAACTGAATTTAGCTGTAACGTTACCACCCAATCACTAGTTAGTTGCACTGGAAGCTCCTCCAACTTTAAAGTCAGCTGCTTCGTTTTGCAGGGTTTTGCATAGCACCACAATGCTTCTGTCAACTAGGCCTAATGGTAGAAATGTAGGATTAAGCCTAGTTTAAATCATGACACATGATTAGAATAGCAATGTGGATTTTTCCATCTCTAGGAAGACTCTCTCTCACTCGTGTCATAAGTGAATTGGCTTTGGGGGTAATAAATACAGCTCATCAACACAGCAGGAGAAGGGGAAGTCTCACTATCGTGGTGTGAACTCTTATTTTACCTATATTGTTTTCCAAAAGTTTTAGGAAAAACAATGACTTTTTTCATTGACACATCAACAGAATAAACTAGAATGGTGGTAAAGAGAGGAGTCACACTAGAGATTTCTGAGGAGCTGGAATGGTAGGAGGAACTAATTATGTTGTCTTGCAAGCTTCAGTACCCATGAGTTGCAGCTGCTCGTTCGAGTGAAACTTTTCTAATCAGTCTTTCTTGGAAAGGATTTCACACACCTTCATTGAGTCAAGACTTTGACTCATGCCCTCAAGTAACAAAGGCCTTGTGTTTAAGCTTCATTTAGCACATTCTAAAACTAACGTATGGGAACAAGCAGATGGATGATGAAAACCAAGATTAAAGTTTTGCAATCAAGTGGCAGCATAAAACTTTCTGTGGAACCCTCTGAAAAAAAAAAGTTCAACTCCACTGTAAAGAGGGCTATGAACAATATTTAGAATACTTATTTTTTGTTAGCTGTAGAACTCCACTACTTCTAATAAAACTTGAGTAAGAAGTTCTTTCACTTGAATTTCAGAACACTTTAAATGGTGTTTTGAATGGCTAAGAAGTAAAAACTAACTCCTCTCGAATTAGTTAGTTCCTAGTTTTGAACGTATTAACAGTGCAACAGTTATGTGTTTTATGAGGGGTTTTTTTGTTTGGTTTGTGTTTTTTAGAAAGCACACACTGTGATTGATCTGTTCTTCCCTCATGCAAAGTAACTCTATACATACACTTTGTAACCTGCTCTAAAAATCAAAATAAAAATGTTATTTTCTAAGAAAAAAGCATATCATTTTCTGTTCATTTACCATAAGCTTTAGACTACAAAAAGGGTTACTTCATGTCTGGCAAACTTGTTATATTTTTAGAACATTTTTCTAATAAGGCCTTTTAGTATGGTAGCTACAGTGTTCTCTGCCATAAAGCAGGCTGACAAACA
This sequence comes from Balaeniceps rex, assembly GCA_013401315.1. Classification (NCBI taxonomy): domain Eukaryota; kingdom Metazoa; phylum Chordata; class Aves; order Pelecaniformes; family Balaenicipitidae; genus Balaeniceps; species Balaeniceps rex. The sequence continues at coordinate 95,285 of VYZW01011287.1, forward strand.
AAGCAGGAGCAGCTTTCACATATGAAGCCGCTTGTACTTTTTCTAGAGATGTGGGAAAACGCGCTACAAGTGAATCTGGGAGCATTTTTCATCCTGTGAAGTGACAAGCGCCTGGGAATATGATTTGTACATAATAAGGTTCAAGAGAGGGAATGCTGCAAGGACGTTAAGCCTCAATCCTTGCACAGGCTCCGATTCACCTCAGTGCTGGTTTTGCTCACTATGGATGATTGTTTAAGTTGCACCCCATACCTTTAGCATCCGGCATCTGTCTCATAATTTCCTCTCTCTCTGCTTGTTCAGTAGCTGTAGTGACCCTGAATGACCCCTCTCTAGTGAATGTGGTTCTGCTGGCATCAAAGGTGGCAGTCACTCCACACTCCTTCTCTCGCTTCTGCTTTCGCTCCAGGCATGCTGCAAATGCACAGCCCACGGCATGACTCAACCTTTCCCCCTGTACAAGACAATATTGCATCATACAGTAACCGGAACAGAAACATACATGCGCTTCAAGCGTTGCGAAGTGATAACCTGCCTTTACAAGCAGAATCTAATTAAGGCATTAAAGAGAACTACTGTAATTGGCCACCTTTTGTATGGCTCTAAAATTAAACCCGGTATATAAAGACTCCCAACTACTAATGCATGAGCAGTGTTCAAGAAGGCCACCCAGAAATGAAAGAGATTGTCAGATAATCTGTTTAGTTCAACTGCTACTAAGATGCTAGTGCGATAATGTGCCTGCACTGATCCCTTGCCTCTGGATACATTTGTGCACAATGAAACTCTTGTGAAGCCATCTTAAGCAGGTGTAATTCCTGATGACAAGGTAAATGCTATTCTCAGATGGAGCGAATTTACAGAGGGCTCAGGGAGACACTACCATTGCCTGCAAGCGTGAAAATTAAAAGTATAATGGTGACTACTTACACCTCTTAGTGGCCCTGACCAAATGCACAAGTTAGTATTCAGAGTGCCTTTCAAAAAGCACTTCCATTATTAACCAGTGAGGTCAAAAGGATCCGCTATCCAGTCAATAAGGAAAGGAAATTCAAGTCGGAGGAAGTCCAGCAATCCAGCTGATACGGCGGCTACAGTTGAGTCAGAGGCACTATTACTACCAGTAGCTCAACTCATCTATTGTAATCAGTAAGTGAACTGACCTGTTATTCACAGAGGAAAATAGAAATACTCCAGCTCTAACCTAAGTTTAACTGGTAATTTCTAATGTCATTGTTTCTCTTTAAAGAAAAATGATAAAATTGTCAAGCACAATTGCTCTGAACATGCAGCTATGTGGAGTTCACGCAATGAATTTGCGTGAGGTTTCAAGCACTTTGTAGAATACAGGTGGGATTCAACAAAAAGCAGAAAGAGGAAAAAGACAGATCAGGGAGTTAAATAACTAACTTAAGTCTACACAGCAAGAGACTGATAATTTACTTTCAAACCTTCTACTGGAAAAATCTGCATCACTTAGAAGCAAACAGGATGCTAATTTAATTCAGTTTAGCTCCATCCCTTAACATTCAGATGACTTTCCATTCAAGATAACATTCGCATACAAGAGGCTGCATTCATAACCAGTCTGTGTTTACTCACTATGATTTTACCCTGGAAAAACTGTCATTGCTGTTTCAGTTTTTGGCTGTATACATTTTCAGATGAGAATATCTTCTGTCTATTTTTAGAAGAGTAGTTCCCTTCTGCTAGAGATATCTGAGGCTGACTGCATTCCTTTTATACATGTGCTGGGCACCGTTTCTCTCCACAAGACAACACCACAGAGGGATGGAAAATAATTCAGATATAAAGAATTAGAACTAAAATAATTTTCGAGGACTAAGTAATATTTTAGCTGAAGTCAAAACATATTGCAGTATTGTAGGTAGTTATTTTTCCAAGCATAACTTCCAGCTAGAATCTGGAAGAGTTAGACTCACACCATATTAAACTTACCGTGTCCTTTACGGCCATAAAGCAGTGGCATATCCAGCGTCTCGTTGTACCATCTCGACAGATGTATGAGAATGCCCGGTCAAAGTTCCTGTCTGGTGCGCAGAAAGAAACCTTCTCTATTGTCTGATCAACTATAAGATCCTAGAGGGAAAAAAATCCCCACACACAATAAAAGAAATGTGAGGAAATATGGAGAAACACCTAACAAGTAATTTTCAGTGTTAACTGCAAGAAGATGAGTTATACTAAAAGGATGATAACCTGATGTGTTTATAATTATCTGTCAATTAATTCATCATTCAGAATCTATTCCCAGTATGAAACAAAAAGGACAGATGACATTTTCCACCAGCCACCTTTGGCAGAAGTGTGCCAAGGCAACACTTCAGAATTTAGGGACCCAAACAATTCCTAAGATCTCTCCTCTAGGCTATGGAGCTCACATTTTTGTTTTATTTTATTTTACAGCAGCTCCAGTAGTCTTGCAATCAAAAAAATCTTTACTGTGGTTAAAACACAACGCTGAAACTTATGGGAGGGGTCTGCAAGTGTGAAAAGGTCTAGCAGCTGCTACACAAAAAGCAAAAGCTGATCTGCTAATTAGCTAAGCAGGGATGCAATGGAAAAGCACCAGCAGCACTGGCAGTATCAAACACCCCTGATTTGTTCCCATAGATTGATGGGAGAAGTGTTTCTAAGAAGGAGATAGTATAGTTTAAGAACTATGCCATCTTCATTAAAAATTATTTTTTCCATTTTTTTTTTTTTAAATTGTTTCTTTTGGTTGGTAGTTAGTACTTGGCACCTGTGCTAATGCATTCAACCACCAGGAGGCAATAGTATATTCTCTTTTTAAGTCCTCTACTTTTAATTACCTCCAGGGTCTGCACAACTTATTAAAATTCAATTTTAAAAGATTAGATATATGCAGTAACATTTCTAAAAATAATACATGCATTATATTTTTAAATGAGGCAATCAGTAGACTGAATTCACCTACATCAGTGCATTTGTGTTAGAAACTGAGTTCTTATGAGACAGTAACTTTAGTGCTGATGAACCATACCATAACAGCAGCCCTGGAGAAGTCTAGCCACAGAGTAGGTATTTGACAGGCAGTCATACCAGATATGAATTATCTCTACCTGCTTCTCAGTGTTGGCTTGCAGAAATCATCTTTTTAGTTGACAAAGTAAGGGTTAAATGACATGAATATAAAACAAATTAATTTCAGACTAATGAGAGTACAATTGTTCCGATAGCCGTTCCATCTTTTAAAATACTAGTAATACTTATAGAGGCAAGCCTAAAGCTCTTATTTCTAATTGCCTACATCTAGATAAAACCAAGAATCATTTGCTATTACTTGCACACAGGCGCCTTAGTGGTACATACTGTGCTATTTCACAATAAAAAAAATTGTAAAACAATCTGGAAGGATGCCACGAATACATTACTCTTCCACTTCAGACCAACAGCTTAAATATTAGAATTATCAATTATCGAATTTGATACTCTGTTACTATTTAGCTTGAGTCTGAATGCTCAACCACCCTATTTCATTCACTTTCTTCATTGCATTTTTAGAAGATAGCTCTTGTTCATTCAGACCCATTCTAGGATTTCAATGCACTGAAAATTATATTGATTAACATGAATTTGCTCATGTGTTAGTATTGCAGCCTTCTGCAGTGGTGCAGAACAAAGTCAAGGGACTCTCCAAGTTCAATGTCAACAGAACTTATCAGGAAAAAAATGGTTCTTTTGGTAAACGCAACAAAAAATATTCCAAGCTTGTGCTACCTGCCACATTTTATGAAAGATGTCTTGAGAGTAGTGTGGAATTAACCGGGGGAAAAAAAAAATTAGCAGGCGTACATATGTTTACAAAGCAAGAAAAGATTAAACTAATTATACACTTCAGTCTTCCTTTCAAATACCAACATTTGCATTAACATAAAGACTGGTGTCCATTTAAAGTTATAGCACATACGATATTATAGAGAGATTTAAAACTTTTGTCCAGGGAAATCTAACCTTTGTTTTCTCATCTACAACTCTGAGTCCATCCGCCGAAACCCACAGGACTGCTTTAACGGCTTTCTTCCCAGACTTTCAAAAAAAAAAAAAAAAAAAAACAAAAACAACAAAAAAACAGTTTTATGCCAACAGCATCAGACTGCCACCCACTTCCCCTTTCCAAGAACCATAACGCATAACGTTAAGTGTAGACGAAGTCCACGGTCAGTAGGGTGCCCAAAGCCAGATACTCAATCCAAGTTGCAAAACATTCAGAGAACCAAGCCAAAGCCAGTATTTCAGAAACAGCATGTCATGGGGATGGGGAGAGGGCACAGGACAGGTGGAGGCAAAAATAGGGTGTATGTCCACTAACAGTAAAAAATTCAAGACTGACCACGTGGGGGAAGAATTCCACTAAAGAGTCAGAAAACACTA